>WNNJ02002859.1:0-132578 GCA_012934845.2 Pomphorhynchus laevis | reverse complement strand
CATGTGCTTCCGGAGCACAGTTTAACACATCCAGATATAAAATTATAAAAATGTATCCTCCAAAGGATCCTGTGAGAAAGCAAGCAATGACAGCAAGTGAAATTCCTGCCGAATAAAATTAGGATGGTCCGGAAAGCACATGGTTAGTTTAAGGAGGCTATGCCCATGCTACCACGTTAGCAAATTCTCGGAAATGCCTATTTAATATATCACAAGGCAGCCGAAACGACTGATGGTAGTTCACCCTACTGATGAGTGCTGCCGGCTACCATCAGCTCGTCTAGGAGTGATAAGGAAGTCTGCTCTACTTGTAATCGAACTCCGGTTTTTGGCAACATCTACAATTATGAAACTGAAGCTTATTAGCTCCCGGAGCACAGTTTAACACATCCAGATATAAAATTATAAAAATGTATCCTCCAAAGGATCCTGTGAGAAAGCAAGCAATGACAGCAAGTGAAATTCCTGCCGAATAAAATTAGGATGGTCCGGAAAGCACATGGTTAGTTTAAGGAGGCTATGCCCATGCTACCACGTTAGCAAATTCTCGGAAATGCCTATTTAATATATCACAAGGCAGCCGAAACGACTGATGGTAGTTCACCCTACTGATGAGTGCTGCCGGCTACCATCAGCTCGTCTAGGAGTGATAAGGAAGTCTGCTCTACTTGTAATCGAACTCCGGTTTTTGGCAACATCTACAATTAATATATATATATATATATATATATATATATATATATATATATATATATATATATATATATATATATATATATATATATATTGTTGAATGATTGTTACACCACCTCTGGGGATCTTCATTTCGAGATACTGTCATATATTCCATGGAATAATTGGTATACCCAGATAAACAGATACAGAATATTATTTTTGACGTTTCGCCCTACTGGGCTTTATCAATTGTATGGGTTAGTTTAAGGAGGCTATGCCCATGCTACCACGTTAGCAAATTCTCGGAAATGCCTATTTAATATATCACAAGGCAGCCGAAACGACTGATGGTAGTTCACCCTACTGATGAGTGCTGCCGGCTACCATCAGCTCGTCTAGGAGTGATAAGGAAGTCTGCTCTACTTGTAATCGAACTCCGGTTTTTGGCAACATCTACAATTATGAAACTGAAGCTTATTAGCTCCCGGAGCACAGTTTAACACATCCAGATATAAAATTATAAAAATGTATCCTCCAAAGGATCCTGTGAGAAAGCAAGCAATGACAGCAAGTGAAATTCCTGCCGAATAAAATTAGGATGGTCCGGAAAGCACATGGTTAGTTTAAGGAGGCTATGCCCATGCTACCACGTTAGCAAATTCTCGGAAATGCCTATTTAATATATCACAAGGCAGCCGAAACGACTGATGGTAGTTCACCCTACTGATGAGTGCTGCCGGCTACCATCAGCTCGTCTAGGAGTGATAAGGAAGTCTGCTCTACTTGTAATCGAACTCCGGTTTTTGGCAACATCTACAATTATGAAACTGAAGCTTATTAGCTCCCGGAGCACAGTTTAACACATCCAGATATATATATATATATATATATATATATATATATATATATATATATATATATATATATATATATATATATATATAACTCAATAATAACTTGTCCGTAGAACAAATCAGATCAGATAACTGAGCCTACGTATTTTATACTAAATATAAATAAAAATAAATAATAAATAATTATCTAAGATTTTATAATTATATAATCTTATAATTATAAGATTATATAATATTCTATATTATTTAAATGAAATTTAAAATAAAAATCAATTTTTATGAATTGACTACCTAAAATATCACTTAAAAATTATTTAAATAATTTGATAATCTGATGATACGACAACCAAGTGTTCATAAATTATGTTCTATTAATAAAGAATTAACAAAAATTCGGTCATTTTTTAAATTAACTTATCATCTGTGAAATGGAGTATGAACTAAATTTAAGTCAATTATTTTACTATTGTAGATTTTCACGTTGAATCCTTTGAAACTCTAATTTGATAGACATTACAGTTTTAAACAAAACAAACGTATTATTAAAATATAGAGATCATGTCATTTTTGAATGAAAAAGACAAATTTTAAATTTTAATCGAACATTTTTCAGTTTATCATTTATTTTTATTCATCGCAATTACGGTAAGCAATCCCACGCAGGAGGTCAAAATAACTGATAATCCTAGCCTGCTTCTGGCCTTGTCGTTAATTCGCTTATATTCATGAGCAGGCAGCTTATCTGGAATGTCCGATTTTCGCTTAAATACTCGTGATATGACAAGAAAATTCCTTTCCATTGCTGAAAAACTCTTAGACGGGGATGGGGTGTTTGCCAGTGAACGTGCTAGCACTTTAATCATAACTTTATCTTAAACGGAAAAATTTTCGATTAATTTATTTACTTTTTTTATAGACGTATTTATACACTTTTCACTGAAAAGTTTGCCGTAGCAGTTACAAGTTCGAATAAAAAAATCAGCAATAGTCTTACTTTTGTATAATTTTATTCAAAGTTCACATGCGATCATTTGTGTATAATTTACAAATTTAATTCATGATTTTTAGCTATTTCCTTAAAAGAGACAATCGTCCAAACAGGGTTTTGAACAAAAAATTGAAATTTAAAATAAAAGTCAATTTTTATGAATTGACTAATAAATATAACAGACGATGTATAAGACTAAGGATCAGAGGTCATCAAGAGTAACTGCTATGTTACCGTGTTTCGGTGCATATTCCTCAACCCAACATAAAGGCAGGGTCAATGTAATCGAATTTGTAAATTACTAAATGTAAATTTGCTTTTTGCAAATTTCAACTGGCCATGATAAAAAATGATCGTCCAATAAACGAACTAAATCTCATGAATTCCGTCTGCTCCACAATCATGCGATGCAAAATGTCATTTAGCTGTGTGGCAGGTCTTGAATAAATTCGTCGAAGGTTGCCCAAATAATGCTTGTTAGCACGGAACTTATCTCACTTTTTGAGATGATAGAACAAGAGCATTTCAAACAGATAAATACAAATGATGTGGCAACGTTAATATGTTAAATCAAATACAACGACTGTATACGACAGATTGCTCCAGATCACAAATCTTGCCCAAGTCGAAGACAGAGGTTATATCCTCGGGAAAACAAAGTCCAAAGGTCAATGATAACTTGTCAGTAGAGCAAATCAGATAACTGAGTATACGCATTTTATAAATCAAAAATAAAGATAAATAATAAATAATTGTATAAAATTTTATAGAATTTATATTTATATCATGATAAAATTTAAATTTAAAATAAAGATCAATTTTTATGAATTGACAAATAAAAAACATTCGATATATCAGATTATAGAGTGCGTAGCGCAGCAGCTTATCCAGGTTTCTTTTACCTCAATGCTAAGGTGCACAAGTCCGTACACGTGTATAGGCCCATTATAGCAAGCAATGGAACATATAATCATACCCGGGCTTAAGAAATTAATGTTTTTCTGAGGAAGTAATACTCCATCCGCATTTCAGACGAAATGCGGATGGAGTATCAAAACCATTTCGAATCTCCGACGGTGTCCACCAAGGGAGCGTCCTTTCACCACTTCTGTTTATTTTGGCCATGGATAACATAACTAGCGACATTCAGCGTCAAGCTCTCACACCTTATTATACGCGGAAGATGTGTTCTTGGCTTATGTTGATAAGAGCGACATCACACAATTAGGTAAGCTTTGGAATGACCGAATAGCACATCATTGCCTGCGTATAAACCTCGGGGAAAACTGAGTACTTGGACGACGAACCCGAACAATACTAGCACGATCAATATCAACGGAACAGACTTTTCACGGACCTAAAGTTTTAAATATATCGGTTCGGTGATCTCAGCTGATGGCGACATGAACCATAAGATAACGGCCAGAATCAATGTTACATGACTGAAGTGACGTTCGACAACTGGCGTAATATGCGACCGAAAAATGAAAAATCATATAAAATCGAAGATCTATAGCAACGTCATTCGTCATGTAGCCGAATGACGGATCCGAATACTGGCCTATCACAAAGGTTGCAAACGTCGTCTTTCGGTAATGGAAACAAAGATGCTACGACGGAAACAAAGATGCTACGACGCACTCTAAATCGAGTGCGTAATGATGATATTTATCGGCGGTTTGGTGTAATGTCTATAAGAGAGAAAATGCACGACGGCCGCATCTGGTGGTATGGTTACACTCTACGAGCACACCAGGATTCTCTTGTAAAGGAATGTTTAAACATCCACATTGATAGCAAACGTCCCAAAAGACGACTGAGTCTGACACGCTGCATAACGACCTAAGGGACAGTTGATTGACCCCGAACTTAGCAGCCTTTGATTATGTTAAATGGATGAAGCGTAACAATAAAGCCGACCCAGTCAACACACGGAAAAAGGCAAAAGAAGAAAACTGTATTATTTAAATAATTCGAATAATGCTTAGGTAGATTAAATAATGAACACATTTTAGTTTGAGCTAAAATTTGAAAAATTGAACTCGAAAATAGAAGTAAATTTAAATTCACTGGAAGGAAATAGCTCGAGTAGGTAAATAAAATTATATTCATTTATCAAATCTAAAATTAAGGATTATTGGTAATAATACTGTTATGCGTTCCATATTATTTTTACTCATTTCGTATTTTTATCAATTTATTTGAACAATTTTAAATTATAACTTTTGAAACACAATTGCGATATAAAAAAATAAAGTTCTTAAATGCAAGTTTTTAATTTGTAGGTTTTGGAGATTCATTAATGACATCAAGAAATGCATTTTCATGGAGTTATTTAATTCAGGAAAGGGCACAATTTCTCGATACATTTATAACACAAGTATTTGGTCCGACAAAAGTTAAGTTTTCAAAAAACTAAATATATTTCCACTTGTGATTTGAACAATTAGGGAAATATGCGCATTGGATGCTTAGTGACGGACGAAGAAAACGGCATTGTTGCAGGACGACTCGCCCAATTACGAGAGCTATTTCCTTTTAGCAGTGTAGTCGCTATCAATCCATCATATCGCGTATTTCTCAGGTACTTAATTGACATGTTAATATGCGATTTGTATATTAATTTGATAGTGATTTTCGAAAGTTATTGTTGCTCACAATGAGCACACGCTCAATATTAACGCGATGGTGGTTACCTAAGATAAATATGAAGAAGTACGATTTTCCAGACACTATAAAGTCAATGACTGCTGAACAAAAATTCTACACATTCATTGGCTGGATGTGCAAAGATGAATACAAGGTACAAATTCAATAAATACTATTCATATATTATATATATAATTATATATAAATCAGATCACTTAATTTATATTTTGTATTAAAAAAGGGGAAATATCTTTATCTTAAAATACCGATTAATAGATCATATGGAGTGATATTTACAGCCACATGAAGTATCAAAATTAGAGCATTAAAATCATACATTTGCCAGATATGCTTCCAAAGTGACACAAGCTAGTTCGTCCGTTATATTAGATCATACAATTATATATAATTGCACTGACGAAGAGCTCGAATCTAGTTCGAAACTTGCTCGAAATTAGTTATCAATAATAAACTTATTTTAAAAAACTCGATTACTTTATTTTTGTCCTATATATAATCTATATATTAGATAAAAATAAATAAATTAATAAAATATATTTATTAATATAAAACATTTATCTATTAAAAATAAATAATAAAAGTAAATAAATATAATCCAGACAAACATAGGCAACATTATTTCCCGCAAAAACGCCAGCGAAGAACACAGATGTATGAAGCTTCAAGGGCAACGATATGAGAATCAGTTGTATGGAGTAGGAAGTAATGAAGGAATGACACCGAGCTGATTTCTACTGCGAAATCAGGTGTAATCTAGCAAAATTAATAAAATAAAAGAATCTATCAATGGATCACCATCACCGGTAGTCGGTTCGTGTATTTTCACTTTTTCCTTATTCGCTGTATGATCAACTACACAGTAATCAACGCAATCGATGTATCCGTGTTGTAGGTAGTGTTCAAAAGTTCCTTCTGGTGTTTTGCTACATCGAAAATGTGTGCATCTTAAATTCAGTCTTCGATCATGTTATTGTGATGTTTGACCGACATTAATTTTCATATACTCTACATGCTCCTAAGTAAATTATTTGGAGTGATTGGCCTGGGTAGGAATTTTAATGTTTGCTACACTAATTTGTAGAATTTTTGTTTCATTCAACTGAATACCTGTTTTACATTACTTCTTGCAGTGCTTATACAAATTGCTGCCCCTTCATATTGACGCCGTTGAATTTTAGAATGTACAAATATGTTTAAATGTTTTCTGTAGATTAAATTAAATTGTCCGTAGATTTTTCGTATATTTATCAATGACAATGTACCTGTTACTTATTATTCCGAATCGGCTTTGCTCTTCTGGATGCAGATTGATTATCTACAGATTGAAGAAAAGTGAATAAATGAATCAACAATCTGTATGCAGATTGATCGCTATGTCAAGATAATTTGTTATTAGAAACGAGTGATCTTGATCCATACTTTACAATTTGGATTTCGAACCATAATAACAAAGAAAGGTAACTTAGACTATTTTAAGACCGAAGCGATTAATCTCCCTCATTAGATCTGGTTATTTCCCCATCAGCAAAGTAACGTTCCATGTTCCTGCACATTAACTACTTCACTGCAATGACTGTCTACGTTTGGTTTGCCCATTTAACGCGACTATCCGAGCGAACGAACCCGACATTGTCAATTTCTCCGGTCAGTTGTGAGCCGTCCATCGTTTCGATTTTGATCAATAAAATTGCTTCTTATCGTCACTTAGTTGTTCTCTTAGTTGCGGTCCCCATTTCATTTAGTAATCCAATACCATTTCCTACCAGGAAACAGGTTTTTGTTCAGATCTTTACTGTCCCCATATCCTCTGACTTTTGTTGCTGTCCTTCACTTTTGTTGCATATCCTTCACTTTTGTTCACTTAATTGCTGTCCCCATTTCATTTAGTAATGCAATACCATTTCCTACCTGGAAACAGGTTTTTGTTCAGATCTTTACTGTCCTCATATCCTCTGACAATTCAATATATTCTGTTGTGAGGAAACAAGCCCTCATTGACCCTTTTTCGCTTTCTTAAGATAAATCCACCAATTGGGGTCATAAGAGAGATCCCAGCTAGTTCATCAACGAAGTTACAAACCGTTCAATTATTTATTTGCCTGTATATTCAGGTGTTGTCCAGCCTGCATTACGGGAATATTAAATGACAATAGGTGATACCCGAACTGAACCACTCACTCGACGACGGATAAGTTGAGCCTACACCTAGCGGCCTGGATCAATAAAATACTACTTTGTTTTGATGTCGCTAGCTGTTGCTGACATCATCACAATCAGAAACAAAACACACATGATTTGTTTCTGTTTATGCCAACAGCAGCTAGAGAAATATAAAAATAAATTAGTGTTTAGTGATCCTGCTCCAAAATTTCAAATCCGCAACCTCTCCCGTCAGCACATATCAACCACCAACACGTCAACTCAAGCTACCCCCTTCGTTTCCAATGTCTTTCTCCACCAACTGATCACGTCACCATATACACTTCCCATCCCATCTTCATTCCCCGACACCGCGTCCCGTCCCTCCTGACTCGTTTCTCAATAACCTACATCCACCAATCTAAATCAAAACCCTTTATATTATCGTTATCATCTATGTCTAACGCTGTCAAACCTACTACCTTCATTTACTCAACTCCCAGCTCTCCTATCGAGATCTGGCCCACTCACGTCACTCGTCCTCCTTTTCAGAAACGCTTCCCTTCTCGCGATCGTTGCGTCATCGTCACCAATATCACTCCTTCCGTATCCTTATACCCACGAGCACGTCTCGACCACGATGTTTCCGCCTTCAGATCCATTATCTCGTCTCTTGTTCCTGCGGATAAACCAACCTTTTTCAACGACATTTCTCCTGTGGCATTCATCCGCCTAAACAAATCTTCTCAATCTAATCCTTTTCAGTCCCCGCTCCTAAAAGTTGTATTTAAGCATCGCTCTCACAGGTTTTCTGTCCTCTTCCAACGATTTAAACTCATCTCCACTTCAGCCACTGGCACTTTCCATAATCGCACCCCTTTCGAAATTGCTCAACTCTCTTCTGGTGCATCGAAAAACGCCGTCGCGAGGAAAACGGCAAAACATCCCTCTCAATCCGTAACATCGATGGAAACTTTGAAGTTATCCAAACCCGCTTCAAAATACGATGGCGCTCCATCTCATCTCTGTATTTTCCGCTAGTCCCTATCACCACACACGGTTTCCGCCTTGGCCTCCTCAACACTAGATTTATTCTCCATAAATCCGATCTCATCCTCAACATATTCACAAAGCAATCCATGGATCTCTTCTCATCGAATTCTGGCACTTCAATTCTGACGACCTCTCCATTCGCCGCCTGCACTCTGCCGGTTGCTCACTAGTTGAATCCGACTGTCCTCTCAGCTCATCCCTTTCTAAATTCTTTAATCATTGCGGCAACGTCGCATTCGCCCGTAAACCCGCGTCTCTTTGCAAAATCACTCCCTCTTTCAATCCTTGCTTATTTTAATTGCTCACTTGTTATTCTAGCCAGATCACTCTGGATGTCGCCATTATATACAGTCCTGGTTCATCAGCTCCTACCTCCTTATTTTTTACCGAATTAGCTGATCTCCCGTCCCACAGTTCGTTGTCATCCATCCCTTTACTAATTCTTGGCAAATTCAACATCAACCTCGACCGCCCCTTTTCCACTGATTCCATCCGGTTTATCAACATTCTTTCCAATTACAATTACAAACTCATCTCAACTGCCCCAACACATATGCTTAGCGAGGCACTCGATATACGCTGTCCCCAATTGTTTTGTGCCTACACCTTACTGTCCATCTCCGGTCTTGGTCTATCCGATCACTTTTTCGTCACCCTTGATCTCACTTCCAGCCACTCCCCGCTTCACATACCTACCATCCTACTTCGCCCTTGGAGAAATCTTGACTTCCCTTTTTCCCGCTCCGCCTTACTCAAATAGCCTCTATCTTCGCCCACAATAACATATTCCTCTACTCACGATCTCCCCTTTCTTTTCGACTTTCAACTGACATTCACTCACGATCTTCTGTTGTCTTTCAAGCCTCACCCTCACCGTCGCTTGCATCGTTCCCCATGGTTTGACATCCAATGACTACTCTCAAAGCGTCGATTCCGTCATGCTTTTCGAGTCTATCTTGCTCTTTAGACGTAATAACCGCTCGTTCACACATTTCCCTTTAAACTCGCCTGGCCCACCATCCGCATCCAACTCCGCCTTCGTCTCGTAACTTTTCGTCTCATCGCTGTCGGCTATCCATCGTTCATCAACTTTCCTTTCTTAGAAGACACTCGCTCCGCCTCTTTATCGCTGCGTTCTCGTAATTCCCTCTTACTCCACATTTCCAATTACTCCAGCGACTACGATCTTTGATCCTTCCTTGTCACCACCCCTGGCCTGGAATCAGCTCACTCTCGACGTTCGCCCCACTCCCTCCTTTATAGCATTCGAATAACTCATATGTTTCCACCTTCTCGACACATGATTTATACTTTTATCTGTTTTTTTTCTTCTTCGTGGTCATCTAAGCGTGCACCAACACGCATTTGCCATGTAAAAAAATAAATCCTTTTTTATGGCTTGAAAAAATTCAATTAATTAACACAATTTATAATCAATTTTACAAATGTGTCTAAGTATAGCGATTTTCAATTATAAAGAGCATATAACGTTTTTAATTAATTTAACAAAATCTTGTAATAAATAACTTCAAATGTTGGACACTAATTTAGTGAATTTTGTTTTTACCTCAAAGAAGCACAAAATGAATGTGGCACATAATTTTATACATTTAGCCTCATATTGACAAATTGATGCATTGCATGACGATACAAAATTTACCGTGCTCAGTTGTTGTTTCTCGAAAGGACAAATACCTTCAATATGACGCGATAGATGCTTATGCAAAGGCTCTAGAGTGTTTCGATTCTAACACTGATGGTAAACCTGTACATTTCTTTAAACGATTTAATGAAATACATGAAATTAGGATCTAAGAGGCTAGTATTCAACAACAAGTGCTCTGTTGATGATCAATTTTCAGGACAATTTGTCGAGGACCTTGCTGACAGAATTTGCGCAACTATGACATACGTTTAACGTTTGATGCTCTAACTCCTTAAAATTCGTTTGTTGTAAATTATGTTGCGGTACGAAATTCAAAAACACCGGAATAGTAAACCGGAATTATTGAAATTCATGGAATTTTTACTTTTTTGACTTGTCGAAAATACCAGCTCGATTTCCATATTTTGATTAAACGAATCATTTTTATTTGTATAAATTAGTGAAATTTAACCAAATATCAGAAAAGATTTAAAAATTAAATAATTAATTCTTTTATATTAGCATATCTAATAATAGCATTATCTAATAATATTTTAATAATTAATGATTTCAATATAATATTAATTTAAACATTTTTAAAATATCCAAAGTTTAATAGTTTGGCAATATAGACTTAAGATATTGCATTACTAATGTTTCATGTTTGATATATTTAATATAAATAATATATAACATAAAAATATTAATATATTTATATTAATAATGTTAATAATATTTTTATAATCTTAGTGTAATTTATTCCTCTTCCGCAACGTGCGATGAGGTTAATGATGATATTAATTTAAACTTTATTGTGATATGTTTAATAGTTAGAGGATATAGACTTATGATATCGTATTACTAATGTGTTACATTGATATTCACTATGAACATATTCGAAAATTTCAATAATACGCTAGAACCTAGAGGAAAAAATACTAGAATTCGACAGGCGAAAGGGAACAGTTAGAGGACGTGTCGAATGTAATTTGTTTCACAGAGCATCGAATCAAATTGGAATTGATTTAAAAGTAAAAAGATCAAAAGATCCAACTAAGGATTTAGGCTTACTTATACCTCAATAAGTGGATGTAGAGGGATAGAAATAATGGTAGTACTTTTGATTATATCCTTTATTCGTTAAGAAGAAATTAATTTTATTTTATTTTATATTTTTTTAGAAAACCAGTCTGAGGATTAAAAAGGTTAGATGATACTAGAATGATGTCTGCAATTTACTATCAAATAATAATTTGATAATTTTTTTCATAATGAATTAATTTTGTTAAATAATGAATAATTTAATTTGATTATTAATTGAATTTGAGATTATTTTGGGTGGGTAATTTACAACCAAACATTTGATTAACATTATTTGATTGTCCATTATGGAGGTCCGAAGAGGTGTTCAACTGTTCAATAGAGTGATTCACAATTAATTTGCATAAAAACTGTAAATATAATAGCCGTGCTATATTCAAAAATTAGCCAGTCTTTACAGAACACGTGGCTCCATAGCAATGTCGAGTGATTTTAAATAGTTGATAATGATCCATTATTGATAAATAATTATTGGAGCTGGATCTAAGAAAAGAAAAATTATTTTTGATATTTCGCTAACTTCTCTTAACATCTTCAGAAAATTACAGTAAATCAGGTAATTTTCTTCTAGAAGCTAACAGAAGTTAACGAAATATCATAATTTCCTCTTTTTATTTTTTGAAATAAAAAAATTCTACTTCAATCTCTTCACTGTAGAAACCTCGACGTCAAATCGACAGCTATTTTAATCTCCAGCCTTTTCATGCCTCGTCTAGAATATTGCTTAGGTCTTCTCGTAAACTGTCCAGCATATCAATTTCACTATTTACAAAAGATTCTGCACACGGCTGCTAGAGTCATCTTCCGCATTCGCAAATACGACCACATCTCCAACACCCTCCGCATTCTTAACTGGCTCGACATTCCGAGCCGCATAACCTCTCAAATTCTCACACTTGCATGGCATCCAAATTCCGGCACAACCCTCCTTATCTATATCTTCCTGATAGCGCATCCTATTCAAAACTTCCTTGATCGCCATACTTCTTGCAAACGAACTAAAAAAAACACTCACTTCAAAACTTCTTTGATCGCCATACTTTTTGCAAACGAACTAAAATAACGCTCAGCCGCAATCAATTCAATAACTTGACATACAAGTTCAAACATTCATCGGACGTAAACTTGTCTTTTAATTTTTATAGTGAGCCTGTAAGTGGTTCTATTCACCACAAAGGCCACTCTAAATAAATTCTATTCTATTCTAAACAAATAAGTGAACAGTCAATTCATAATATTATATTTCTTATTTGAATACAATATATTATTTACAGTATATATTGTATTTATAATAGGATATTGTAAATTATATAAAATCAAATAATTATTCCTTATCTTAAATTCGCCCTTATCAAATGAATAAGGCGAACCTGATAGCATTGCTGTTTCTAGTGATTACACCTCATGCTTTAATCGTTTTTAATTATTGGAACTGGATCAAAGGAAAAAGAAATTATTTTTGATATTTCGCTAGCTACTGTTAGCATCTTCAGAAAATTACCATGTTTTTAAAATGTACATGATCATATAAAAAAGTTCTAAACGATCACCGTCATTTGCTTTGGGCAGGTGCTGCTGTTATTAGCGATAACCAGCCACTTTCACTGTTGTTTGAATTTTTAACACGATTTCGGCAGCTTTTGAAGGTACACAAAACGCAATAAAAAAGAATGATTCAAAATAGTTTAGAAAAAAAAAACAAAAATAATTACCATAATATTTTCATTCAAAATAAATAATTTGAAAAAATTAGAAAAATATAATTATAATAATTAAATGTACTAGAAAAATTAAATATAGTATAAAATAAAATAAAAAGATTGTTTAAACTAAATAATCGTTTACAACATCTTTACAAAATATTTAACGTTACGTCAGGTTAATTATTCGGCATAATAATATTGGAGTTTTATGAATGTAATAAGCCTCGATAATTCATCTATTTAAACAATTGGTTTCTTTTGCTAAAACAACAGTATTATTATAGTCAATATTATGATCTAAATTTAAACTATGATCTACAATATCTCTACTTAGGTCATTTTTGAGTGTGTATTTGTGTTGTTTTAATCTAGTCTCTAATGGTTGGCCTGTTTTACCCCTATATATTTTATCGCATTCTTAAACAACTCTATCATTATCATGTTTGGGTTTCTTTTTCAAAATGTTGTGTAACTTCGTTATTTTATTATTATACAAAACAAAATTTGAAGCATTTAATGTTTTATTGTTTGAAACAAAACTTTTGAAATTAATATTCCAAAAATTATTCGTAAACGTTAATCCTATGAATTTCTTTTCTCGTTCTCGGCCAAAAACAACTTGTTTAAATATTAAAGTACAAACTATGTGACAGGAATACTTCTTTCTTTTAAGCATAAAAATTAATCATCGTAGCCATACTCAGTGAAGCAAATCTTATTGATTTAATAAAGGATTTCTTATATGACTTTTATTTAATATTTATATTTTAAATTTAATAAAATATAACTATAGTTATCACTATAGATAATTAATCTATAATCTAGATGCAATTTATAGATTTAAACCTAATTGCTAATCGTCATGTTTACGTTGGCCGAGCTCAAAAGTGTGGTGCGTATTAATCCTTCACAGCTTGGTGAATCCATAGAAAGCTCGATAATCGATCAACTCAATTACAAATTGACAGATAAGGTTATTTTTAACGTTGGATTGTTTGTTAGGGTTTTCGATGTAACTGATATATCAGCTGGGCATATTTTACCAGGGGATGGTGCCTCCCATCACAGGGTTAATTTTCGAGCATTAATGTTTCGCCCTTGTATTGGAGAAATAGTCTATGGTCACGTATTACGGTCATCAATTGCTGGAACTTACGTTCGCGTAGGACAAGTATTTCAAGATATATTTATACCAGCGAAAGCTCATCAACATGGATCAGAGTATAACGAAGCTGAAAAGACGTGGGTCTGGAAATACTGCACTGAAGAAGTCGATAGCGGAGATGAAGACAATAATATAGATGTGGAACCTGAAGCAGATAGTTGTGTCAGTCTATTTATGGATGTCGGAGAACCGATTAGATTTAGAGTTGTTGATGAAGTATTTGAAGAGCAACCTCCAGAACAAGAAAACAAAGAATCGTGTCCGCCGTATACAATAATTGGCTCCATCAATGAACCAGGACTCGGTATGTTATCGTGGTGGCTTCAAACTGCCGAACAGGATAAAACAATGGAAGGATAATAATATTGCCTCACAATCCCAATAATGAAAAATATTTGTTTATGTACAAATTAATATTTTCCAATCATTAAGTTTCGTTCTCCACATTGCATTAAATACTGTGTAGTTCAATATAAATTTCAACAAGCAGTTTTCAGGAGTTTAAACCAAATTAAACAAGATACTCTTGGAATGACATCAATCCAACAATATATATAATTACTCATATTAGAGGGTGCGTGGTGCAGCATCTTATCCAGGTTTAATTACATCAACGCTAACTCTTAAAGAGGGCTATTGCATAGCCGAAATCTAGATAACATTATATTTATTATTGTATCTTTCTC
The DNA here is from genome assembly GCA_012934845.2 of Pomphorhynchus laevis. Lineage (NCBI taxonomy): Eukaryota > Metazoa > Acanthocephala > Palaeacanthocephala > Echinorhynchida > Pomphorhynchidae > Pomphorhynchus > Pomphorhynchus laevis. Next base: position 117,899 of record WNNJ02002859.1, on the reverse strand, counting down.
GATGTATAAAATTAAAGTATAATTTAATATATTAATTGTTTCCTATAATTCTCAACGGAGTCTTTAATTTTAATAGATTCTTTAAATTACAATATATTTTGAACATTTTCTTATATGCATTTTAAATTTAAACAATGCATTAATTTTCAGTTAATTTGCAACAAATAATAACGATATTTTAAATTATTTTAATGATTCAAGACAAAATTCTATTTATTCAAGTTTTTACACAAATTTTCGGTAACGAACTATTACTATCGTCAAAATGAACACAATTTTTTTCATTTGTAAGAATTTATTAAAGTAAAAAAGACACTGATTAACAATGAACGTTGAATTTATGAAAAGTAAATCTTCACGCCCATATGCGATATTCTGCAAACCCGTCTACGGGAAGCATTTGTCTTTTGACTGTAGTAATTTTTTTCTTTCCAGATTTGTGATGGTAAAAACAATGATAAAAATAAACAAAACAATATTTAAACGATAAAATTATATTTTATTTTTTATAAAACAAATAATTAAGATTTTAAATTAAACACAAAAACAAAGTAAGTCATAAAGGATTGGCGATAAAAGGGACCCTTAAGGAAGACCTTTGAATAGCTTATATAATAAACTCTTTTCGTATTGTAGATAGAAGCTTCTGCTCTCCAAAATTCCCCACACTTGACGCAGAATGTTCAGTGGAACAACATCTATTCTTAACGTTTCCATTAATGAGTTGAGTGTGATGTTGTCAAAGGCTGCAGACACGTCAAGAGAATACAGCAGTGCCGGTCGTGTATCCTTGGTGAGAAAAACCTGTAATGCCCTGACTGCTTTTACAGTTCCCCTACCAATACGAAACACGTGAATGTGGTCACCCAACAATCCACGCGACTTGTAGTAGCGAGCCAGGTATCTTGCCAGAGCTCTCTCATAGACCATCACCATTTTATTGTATATGGTGATTGGTCCCGTGTCCTTAGCCGTTGACACCCACCGACACTTTGGAAGAAATATCTGGCCAGGCTGCTAGCGATGAAGCTATCAGTTTAGTCGAGATTTGCCCCCGAAGTTCCTCGTTGATCAGCTTGGTAGCAGCCGCGAACGCCGAGATGCCATTAGATGATTTCTTAGGCATGATCGGCCACGAATCCAAGAGATCTTCAAGTGTGATATCCTCTTCAAATGGGTCAATATGATAGAAGTAAGCTTCAACCTATTTTGAAGCTGCACATCCTCGGAGCATATCATTGCATTTGAGAGATGTCTCTTTTTCATTCTCTCTAATACAACTTTAATGCCATTTGAAGGAATCCACTTGGAAGCTTTTGCTCTCCAAGACCGAAAGGTGGTCTTCCTTATGGATATCCACCATTCTTTTGAGAAAGTCTTGTAGGACAGCAGCTTTCTTGCATCATGCTTCAACGACTCTTCATCGATTTGATCTTGGAGTCGGCACATGAGGAACCTCCTCCGATCGGACGGATTAGTATTAGCTCTTAATATTCAAGAGGAGTTTCTTCATCTGCAAGGCCTTAGGATTGTATTTTAGCAATGGTGGTCGTATTGTCCGCAGGTGTTTATTTGCTGAATTATAATTCAGCATTAAAATTGTATAAAAAATAATTATTTCTTAAAAATACAATTGATTATTTATAAAATTTGAACTAAAATCACATAAACCATTCATTTTAACATTCACGCTCAATTCATTAAAAATTTTCATGTACTCACACACATTCTCACATTCATTCGTTATATAATTTAAAATTTCATTAATATTATTATCATTATTATTGGTTAAAAACATTTAAACTTTTTGGTTGTAAGCTTGTATACCAGCCTTGATCGGTTAAAATCTGGTTTTTTGGACCATTTCCTCCTTCCAAACCCAATATACAAGCTCATGTCCGTCATTAAATCCGTCCCATTCTATGTTTTTTTAACCAATTTGTTTTAAACTTGACATTTTTTAAATTAATTGCAATTTCTAAAATGGATTGGTAACCTGTATGACACCGGAGAAACGTTCCTTCTAGTGGGATTATGGCCTCTCCGATTTAGTCAATCAGTGATCCCACAAGAGCACCTTCGGAGTAATTTAGGCCACCAACAATGTAGTGAGCACCGGCATTAAACACTCTAAGCAGCAAATTCTTGACGACCTTCTTACTCTCCTTCGTCCGCAAGCCACCCGGTTTATGTAGCAGTTTGCTACATACACCGGACGGCGGGAAACGAAGAATTTCAGAAGTTGATAAGAGCCCACGTCACTGAACACCTCTGAAATAAAGCAAGCCTTAAGACGCTCGCTCATCATTGAGACCAGGGTGAGCTCTAACTTACTGTCAACTTGATATGTGAAAATTTTGTAATTTTCAAAACTTCAGTTTGTGTTTAAAACCTGCTGAGAACGCGCCTCCTGCAGAAAGAGTACATCCCCATGATCCAAATTTAAAAAATTGAACTAGTTTCCTAACAGTTCCTATATTCCAACTTATCAACGAAATGTCCTTCAACTAATTGTACTCAATGCACCGCTTTTTACACGGCTGCATTTGCAGGAGGACGTTGTTCCCCTAACTTGGTGCCTCTTTCTTTTGAAGAGCTATTTTCCTTGCCTGTTTGTGCACAACTTTAAAAATTGCAAATCCTTCTCGAGTCTGAGGAAACTAAGGAGCCAAACTCCATGTTTTCGTCATCCTCTTCTGGATCTGCGTTTTTTAAAGTTGCAAAACGATTTGATTTTTCTTTTGTATTATTTTTTATTTTCATTATAGTTTTTGTAATTACTTATTGATATTAGGCTTATATCTTTTTTCAAATTTTGTATTTTATTCTCTTTTGATAACAATTTTGATTTTAGATTTTTATTTTCCGCGGTCACTATCGTCACCTTTTTTCCAGTTCGTTTAGTCGGTCGATCAACATTCTCATTTCTGAGACATGTTGATCACCCGACTGTTTTCTTGCGGCTTATAAAAAGGTTTGTGCTCCTTCACACGCTTTTTTATTCTCATCATCCACCCACTTTAAACATTCTTTAAAATGGATGCATGGGTGAGAATAAGCCCTATGTGACTGTGTACAGTTAGCACACTTAGGTCTTTCGGACCTTTCTTTTATAATTTTGTGATTCATGCTCGTCTCCACAGTGCACACAGCGAGGACCACTTTCCAAACACATGTTTGAAAAGTGATCCATCGCTGACAGCGGAAGCACTGCGGATACCGGAATTTCAGGTCATCCTCATCGAAAATTACTAATTTGGTTAGATGACCCAAAATTCCAGGTCGAGAGTCGGGCAGCTTTTGTAAATCACTTACAGCTCCTTTCACAAGAAAAGAGCTGTAAGCTTGGTTATAGGATTTACTTTTTTTATTACAGTTATTCCGTACTTATCTGTCAAATCCTTGACATTCTCTTACTCTGCGAACGACGAGACATCCCTAAGGATTGCCGTAGCACGCAGAGAAGTGTTAGTGACTTTGATTCCTTTTATTTGTTGTAGTTTTATCCTGAATGTTTCTTTCATATTTACATTTTTGAATGTAATTCTGGCAAAACAATCTTTCAAAATGTACCGCTCAAAGATACTTTCCCGAGAGATGTTAGATGTTTTATCCTAATCTGCAACCAAAGTGCAGCGCAAGAGTAATTTACAGAGCAGATAACAAGGTATCACGGAAACTTATAAAGACGATCCTGATAGCAAGTTCGGATAGCGACAACAGCGTAAACAATAAAGAGGAAGCAGTGTCCTGGCTCGACTCGATGATATGACATAATTTCATGGTTTGTTTGTTTTGTATCTTTTCAAATTTTGTGACGCTGTTCAATGTCTTTTATGTTCTAGATGAGCCACTGTGGAAGCCGTAGCGCGGCGAAAACTCTGGCAGTATATAATAATAACTCAGCTATTTGATATAATAAACAACGCAAAATATTTTTATTTGTTTCAAAACAAATATTTTACATTTTTTGTTTTAAGATTCATTACTTGTTTCTAACTTTTTGTTAGACATGAAATTCATACTTGGAATATAGTCAGAAAGTTGTAGAATTATCATATGATTAAATATTTAAATATACATTCAAGTATAAAAAGTAAATTTAAATGTGACTTTAAAAATTAAACACGAATGAAAAAATATAAATAATATAATATAATTAAAATATAAAAAATATAAATCTATGTTAGCGTATAACCACTCGAATTCTTAAATTTTAAGACTTTTTAAAAATAAATTTAATTAAGTTTCAATAAATTTAATTAAGAATTATTGACTTTTTAAATTCCAGTGCCGTGTTTGGCAGGCGAGCTAGCGGTTGTCGATCTCTGAATTAGGATATCAAAGAAACAAAAATAAACTATTGTTGATGTTATAAATTTTCAAAACCCACAAATGTGTTATAACTTATAAAATATAAACATATAGCTACGGATTAAATCGTATTGGCGATCCTGGTTTGATCATTTTTATGAACTTTTGGAATCCTGTGAGTATATTCTGGGAACAAAGAGTTAGGTTTTCAATTTACAAAACAAACATTATTTTCATGTAATCATTCAAAACAAAAATACATTATATCAACAAAAACTTAAAACTCTATCGGAATCGTATCATTTTAAAGAAATGCGTCATTGATGTCATTTGAACTGGCCACTGATGACGGTTCAGTTTCATCGTATCTTGCAGAATTGTTAACGTCGTGCATAATGCTTCGTTGTCTTACCGATTCATCATTTTCACTTCGAATATCTGAGTTAATCTGGTAAAATCTTGCAAAGTTAAACTGTGGTATATTTGCTGATACACCGACAAGCAACGTTAAAGAGAATACCCCAGTAACTATGTATGCTATAAAACAAATTTAAGCGCAAATTGTATGCGACAACTAAGCTAACGACATTATATTGAAGAGAAACTAAATAATAGTTAATTAATTAACTTTTAATTTAATTTTAATTAATTTAGAATATTTAATTTTAATAAATTGAATAATTTAATTTTAATTAGTCGATTAAGTAAATTAAACAAGGCAATAATCCACTTGTTAAATGCTAGAAAGTCGAGTAAGCAGTCATCAAGTAAAATGCACCGAAATCTTTTTTATATGTTTGCACAACGTTATTTTGAATATCTGTAATGATCTTGGATGAATGAATGTTCATGCAAACATATATTTCTTGTAAATTTATGTGATCTTTACGAAATAAATTAATAATTTTAATTGATGTTAATTTAATGTTCTTATCACATTTTCTTTATCATTAACATTGGTTTTGTTAAGAATAAGGCTTTCTGGATAAATTTGTTCACTAATTGAATAAAAATTATTAGAATTAAATACACATATATCATCAATGTATCGAAACATATATTTTATATCTTTATATAGTTTAGATTTATTTGAAAATATTTATTTGAAAATATATATAAATTAAAAATAATGATAAAAAAATAAACTATTATAAAATTAATTACAATGTGTAATTAATATTGTGTTGATTTATCAAATGATTTACCAAATGATTTATCAAATGATTTTAAATTTATTCTGTATATTATTGTGTTGATTTATGTATTTTACTATTTTCTGCTTGATGTTATTTTTATAGTAAGCTAGTTTAAAATATGCATCTATTAAATTATTAAAATGATTTTGAAGAAAGTTAATATCATTACATATTGTTGCAATTCTTAAAATTTCATTATTTAATGTATTATATTTTATATTATATGGTATGCATGAATGCTCATGCAAAAATATGTTTCTTGTAAATTTAAATATGTCATCTTTACGATATAAATTAATAGTAGTTTTAGTTAATGTCAATTTAATGTTCATATCTAGATATACACCTTATTTATCATTAATATTGGTTTTATTAAGAATGAGGCTACCTGGATAAATTTGTTTACTAATTGAATAAAAATTATTAGAATTAAATACACATATATCATCAATGTATCGAAACATATATTTCATATATTTATATTGTTTAGATTTAGTTTTTACACATTTATGAACAAATTCATATTCTATAAAACTTAGAAACAAGTCAGCTATAATTGGGTTACTATTAACTCCCACAGCCGCTCAAACTCGATTTAAAAGCAAATGGTTTAAATGGGACAAAAGCAAATGGTTTAAGATGGTTTAAGCAAATTAAGAGTCGAACATAAGTTGAGATATTATAAATATCATATAATAACTTACTAAAATCCTATAACTCTATAATTAGTTATGAAACTCTACATTAAAGATGGATAGCAAAAACATCAGCAGGCAAGTAAGAAATTTAATACCACCAAATTCCTAACCATCTGAATTTGATCCATGCTCATTTATCTAATCCAAATGAGGTTCTTTCGAAATGTAGCCAACTTCTGCCTTAGAGATAAAGTTCGAAGCTTTGCCATTCGCGAGAATCTTGGAGTAAAGTCGCTTCTCATCCACAGTGAAGTAAGTCAGCAGATGTGACTAGGCGACGTTTTGAGGATGGTTATGGGTCGTATTCCTTGTGACGTGTTCTAGATTAGACATTCTGGACAGAGACTTTTAAGGCATACCTCGATAAAGGTGAAGATATCGAGCTCTACTCTTGCCAAAAAACTCTCAGGAATATCCCAAAGGGAAATATGGCGGTTAATCAGGACAGCGATACTTGATCAAGTCTCGTTCATGCAGTCTCAACAATCCGATCTTCGGATCATTGGAAGCCATGAACAAATTTTTTAATTTGCTTATTCAAGTAAATGTTATATTAATGAAATTGCTGAAAATTTCACATGTCAGTGCCTACTATACGCTGATGATGATCTGAAACTGTGATGCCCATTTGATTCATTTGAATTCGATATGTTTTTAATTTTAAAAAGCATTTTAATTCATATTTCGGAAATATAATACAATTATATAATTATATTAGTAATTACTAATTATTAATAATTAATAATTATTAATAATATTAATTAATTTATAATTAATAATTAATAATTATTAATTATAAATAGTAAATTAATTAGTTTTAATACTATTATTTTACAAACTATAATCATTAGATACGAAAGAATCGGGAAATAAATTTTTTATTTCACCACTTCCTTTTCTAGTCCATGCTGTAGATAAGAAATCCTGTCGATTGAAACCTACAACAAATTTTAGTTAACCATTTCCTTTTCTAGTCCATGCTGTAGATAAGAAATCCTGTCGATTGAAACCTACAACAAATTTTAGTTAAAAGAACGGTAACCTGCAGCGAATATTAGGTGTAGGGGATAAAATTAAACGCAAAGGGAAAATTATGTGGGTCAAACCTAACGATCACTATACCCTAAGAATAAAAAGGCATAGTTTAAAGACTCTAAATAAAGGTGATTCATCTTCTGCGATAATGAACAATTCCCTTAACAACAATAACCGAATTGAGCTTGGCGATATCAAAATACTTGAAAAGAAACAAAATACCCACATATGCATGATACTCGAATCAATGCATATTAATGACAGAGCAAATATGAAGCAAATCCAATTGCAATCTAAGGATTCTTATCAACAGCATGGACTAGAAAAGGAAAGAGGAAAAAATAGAAAAAATTGCACGTATTTATTTCGTATCTATTGTATATGGATATACAATTTATAATTTATCTCTCTAATATCCTTAGTGCTCAGATTACTCGACATAAACGTGGCAATACGAAATCAAGCGCAAACTTTAATATATGAAAGCCACCAATATGTATTTTTAATTTAATTTTTATACTAAATATATAATTTTTTTATTTCAACTAGCACAAAAGATCGATCAGTTAAACAATGTCTTAATAGGTGCTACTACTTTAATGCTCTTTCAAAATGTATTATTGCCCAGGTAATTTCAATCAATACTTGATTAAACATAAAAAATATCAAAAATAAAGGACAGTGAATCAGTGAATCGAAGATATGGAAGTCGTGCCAAAGCAAAACTGCGATAATTTACAAATGCCATGTTATCATCAAAATAAAAACACACTTTTGAGTGTGTAGAGTTCAAAAGAGGAACTTTTCCAATGTTTCTTCCGTATCTAGAGTATATATGGTTGTAAAAGTTTTGTATGAGTGTACTAACTTGAAAAGGGTCACAATGTTCGACCTTCACTCACTCCATTTTATAAATAACGAAAAATATTATTTATTATAGTTATTATTTAATAGTATTTATAACATATTTTGACGGTAAAATTATTTTATTGCTATTACTTTGCAATAAAATAATTATTGATTAATAATTATAATAATTATTAATATAATTAATTAATAATTATTTTTATGTAGATACTCCATAATATAAAGATAAAGATTATGTAGGTGCAATTGGGAACCAATATTTGTTACATTAAAATATCACTAAATCTAGTCATATAAAAATAATTAATTAATTAAAAATAATTAATTATTAATTAATAATTAGCTAATTGGATAATATGTTAACTAATTCTGCATACAAGTAAGATCATAATATACCTCTACTTTAAACGAGATATTAATTAAATTAATAATTAATTAAATTATTATTAAAAAATAATTAATTATAATTATTAATTAAATTAAAAGTAATTTTATTAAATTGCAATGGTCTCAATCGTCTTGGCAATAAAGTATGAGTATGAAAATTATCAGATTATTATTAATTAGCATATTTGATAATATTATTGTCGAACATTATTTTTGATAATTTTGACTTCGCATTATAAAACTTATTATTATATAAAATATATTTAAGATACTAAAAAATTTCACTTCACTTTAGAAATGAAGATGGTTTCAAAAGTCAAATTAGTTTGCTTAAAACCCAATTATAAAGTATAATTACCCGATGCTGCAAAATTATAAATTCCGCCTGCAGTGCCTGTATATCTCGATCCAGGCACGAGATCTCCCAATCCAATTGTAGACAAAGAAATAAAGCAATAATAAAACGAATCCAATAACGACCAACTCTCTTCCATAACGTAAAACAGTACAGTTGGTAAGGCGAAGAAGAAAACAACAATGATAAGTAGTAAACATATGAATATTGTAACCGCGAGTTGATAATCAGAAAAACTGTGATTAACGAACAGCAGAGAAATTAATCTATAGCATATAAAAAGCATTCGTTCGACTAGTGATCGAAATATTATAATCGTTAAAGGTATTCCTATTGTAGCGTAGACTATACAGAATATCTTACCACCATTACTTGATGGACTGACCTGTCCGTATCCTTTTGTTTTTTAAAAATAGGGTAAAAAGAGGTAAGCCATTTTTGAAAGTAGACTTACCAACAGTTGTTATTAATGTCGATGTGAAAAACAACGATCTTATAAAAGCCCAATTCGGTTCAATTTTAGACGAAGTCGTGTTCAATCCGCGACTTGTCAGCTCAACCAATTGAAATATAAATTTGTTAAGATTTGCTTCTATTTTTAACAAAAAGGGTTAAATTATAATAATATTTAAATATTATTTATAAGTAAATAATATAATAAAATTATTATTATTATAAAATTACTACTTAATGGGAAAAAATTTTAAATATTATTTATAATATTATTTATAATAATATTATTTATAATATTATTTATAATAATATTATTTATAATAATATTATTTAATATTATTATTTGTTATTTAATATTTAAGCAGAGTTTTGAAATTATAAGCCTCATCGATAAATCTCATCGATTATAATCAGGGTTTTCAGAATCGCACATTATCTTATATTTTTAGTAAATCGTAATTGATGTATTAATGTACTCAAATTTCAATTATAATTTTAATCAACAATCAATTTGTTAAAGATACGATAAAATAAGCTTCAATCGCAAGCATTGCATCAGCAAATATTATTTTTTTAATGTTTTCAGCTATTTGTCGAATAAATTCAGATAAATGTCAACTAATCGTTCATTTGATAAATTTTGTTTTTAGGTAATTAGTCATTGCTTGGAAATAATTAGTCACTGCTTCTAGGTAATTAGTCACTGCTATAATCATATGATCTCAAAATTAAAGCACAAATTAACTTTTTAGCTTTTACTGGCTTTCTAATGACAATATTTGGTTGATATCATTTTGGTAATGAAATCATTCTGTTTCTAAAATTCATTTTATTAATAGAGCAAAATGTGATTTTCCTCCGCATTTGCTACAATCAAAGTGTGTTTGTTTTTTGATTATTGTACTAACTTTGTTTAAATCCATATCGAATGTATTATACATTATAAAATCATTAATTATTTAAAATTTTTATTTCAATTTTAATAAAAATTAAAATAAAATGAGATGTTATTCATTTTAAATTAATAAAATGATATTGTGCCGAAAATTAAATAGATCAGGGATAATTTCAAGCCAAGACATCACACATATATTGTATACATTAGCTGCAAATTAGAATGGTTCTAACAAATATCTGGAAGAAATTCTGCCAACCATTTGTAATGATTCATTTATATTATGCGAATGTTGCCTTTGCGTCAAAGCTGGAAGCTAGATGTTGATTATCTCCAACACGGTAGATGTGGGAGATGATCAGAAATACTGAAATACTGAAATACCTGTATGAAATACTAAAACTATGAATTATTGATACAACATTATTATTTTTCTGCTAATTGTCAAGCAAGTTTGATGAATCTTTATTTTTCTTTTATTAGAGAATTACACATCAACAAAATATTATAAAAATAAATTTAAAATCATTAGCGCAAAATTTTTATGAATGGATAATAAATAATATACTTTGTATTAGAATAAGATACTAGATAATCAAATTTCATCAGAGGAAATACATTATTAGAACGTATTTGGCCTGATGCTGTTCGGTCGAGTAATAGGGGCTGAAACCTGATAGCATAGCAGCTCCTCCTGATGACCTCTAATCCTTATTCTGATACGACGTCTGTTATTTAGTAGTCAATTCATAAAAAACTGATTTTTATTCATCAGGAGAAATACGTTCTTAACACGTATTTGGGCCCGTTGCTATGTTGGGTAGATGAGTTAGGAGCCGAAATCTGATAGCATAGCAGTTCCTCCTGATGACCTCTAATTCTTATTCTGATACAACGTATGTTATTTATTAGTCAATTCATAAAAATGACGTTTATTTTAAATTTCAATTTTTTATTTTAACTTGATTTAAATTATAGAAAATCTAAAAACAATTATTAATTTTATTATTTAATTATTAAATAATAGTAAATAAATAGTAAAATATATAAATCAACACAATAATATCAAAATTAAATTTAAAATCATTAGCGGAAAATTTTTATGAATGGATAATAAATAATATACTTGGTATTAGAATAAGATACTATAAGATACTATTAATATATACTATTAGATACTATTAATAGATAACTATTAGATAGTAACTATTAGATAAGATAATAGTTAACTATAAGATACTATTAGATACTATTAGATACTATTAATAGATAACTATTAGATAGTAACTATTAGATAAGATAATAGTTAACTATAAGATACTATTAGATACTATTAGATACTATTAATAGATAACTATTAGATAGTAACTATTAGATACTATAAGATACTATTAGATACTATAAGATACTATAAGATACTTTTAGAATAAGATATATAATCAAAATTCATCAGAGGAAATACGAAATTAGCGCGTATTTTGTCCCGCTGGTAAGTTGGATCGAGGAATAGGGGTCGAAACCTGATAACATAGCAGTTCCATTTGATGATCTCTAATCCTTATTCTGATACAACGTCTGTTATTTATTAGTCAATTCATAAAATATGAATTTTTTAAATCTCAATTTTAAATTTGTATAAAATCTAATATAGTTATTTATTATTTATCTTTATTTTTGATTTATAAAGATTGGGCTCGACCAGTACCGAGGTATACAATGGGTTCAGTATCCACAGAACTCAGTCTGAAACACGGCTCTAGCCGTGCTTTCCATAGGAATCCACTTTAAATTGAGCAGTTTTAATTACTAAAATTTGTTTGACTTGATATATTCAACTGAAGCCATAAACACTTACATAATCGCAATCATAAAGACCATTATAAGTATAAAGTTTAAGCTCAATTTGCTGATAAAAAGTATTACCTGTTATGTTATAATCAGTCATAAATTGTAGTTTTACTGTCTGGTAATTTTGTATAACATTTCGTTCATCTTCTTGCTCAATTAGTGAAAATATTAACGCTCCTATCAGCAGATATACGACGTATATTATAACCGAACATGGCGTGATCTTTGAATTATTACGCCAGCACGCAACTACAAATGCCCTGCGCATTAAACTTTCCAATCTAGTGTAATCGCATATGGAATTTTCACAGAGTTAGTAAATCTTCTAAATAAAAGTCACTTCAATTTTAAATTTAATTATATTTATTATTGCATGCTATAATAATGTCAGTTAAACCAGAATATTAAGTAATTCACTATTTTTATATTAATACGCATTATTTTAAATCTTTATGTCATTATCATGAATATAGATATAATATTATATAATATTATATAAAATAAATATAAATATATTATATAATATATAATAAAAAATTATAATATAAAATTATCATTAATTTATATAATTATCATTAAAAAGATAACGTTAATTACAATTTATTAGTTTCCAGTTAATAAAGAGAATTTAAAAGAATTTAAATCCTTTTAAAAGAGGATTTTGCAGTAATTCCTGTTTGTGGCTTACGTTATCTTAGGATATAAAACATGTGGTTCGAGATGTACTGTCACGCTTCATTAATAGTAATCGTACGACTTAATACATGTTATATTTAATATATTTTATTTTTTAAACGAACATATATTAATTGAGATTACTGTTTTTTAAATGGTTGATAACGATCCATTATTGATAAATAATTATTGGAGCTGGATCAACGAAATGAGGAAATTATTTTTGATATTTCGCTAACTTCTGCTAGCATCTTCAGAAAATTACAGTAAATCAGGTAATTTTCTTCTGGAAGCTAACAGAAGTTAACGAAATATCAAAAATAATTTTCTCTTTTCTTTGATCCAGCTCTAATAATTATAGAGATTACTGCTGTAAAACGAAATTAGTATTTCACCGTAATCAATTTCTAATGAAAAAGAAATTATTAGATTATTAAATATTATTATTAAAAATTATTAAAGCCCGGCTGATGGCATTTTCTTCGCAGTATGATATCGTGTTCTTGTAACCATCATCAAAGTAAAACGTGCAAAGTGGACAATTGCTAACATGGCTATTCGATACAGAAGAGATTAAGTAACCACTTTTGATGAAGCAATAGAATGCCGAGGAGATAGTTGATAGTTGTGCAATGAAAGGTGAGTGAAGGTGGTATATGAATAAAGTAATAATACCCTGCTTTGCTGAGTGCCGCTTTGATCCAGCGGCCAGTTCTATCGTTGAAGTCATCAAATATAATGTCATAATCACTACGAATTATTCGATACAGGAGGTTGAGATTTTTATGTATCTCCCTTGGTCGAATATAAATATTGACTAAACTGACTCGCTTACCTTAATTACAGGGTGTTACATAAGAAATCTCGAAAAGCTATTTGTAAATGCAATGAATGAAAATGGGCTGAATCTAATAAAATTTATAACTACGATATTTTAATATTATATAATAAATGGCGCCCGAATCTTTTTACCGATTGTTCAAATGTAATGCTGTAATCACCTTTGTTGATACTCTATCTGATCATTACACAGAAGCTTATATAAATTTATCGGAGATGTTACTTACACTCAAAACTATGATTGTGTTATGTCAACTGATTTTACAACGAACACGAAATTCAGGCTGCAAAATTGTGCGATTGAACATTCAGCGTAGACTAAAACTCTGGAAAGATTGATGCTTGTCTGAATTATACTCAGAAGCTTGTTATCTACAAATCGAATGCACTAATCGTAAATCATAACATACACTTTTAAGTTTCAATTGGATTGGCAAATTTTGTAAACTAATGCGTCTGGCTAAAACTGGTACCACTATGCATTTGCTGATGAAACCTGAAGCAGAAACAAATATACTTTCTCTAGAAGACCATATTAAGGACATTTATGTCAGAGAAAAGCTTGAGCAATTGCACCCCGACCTCAAGAAAAATGTGTTCCGAGTTAATATTAAAACTACCGATATCTGGAATGATATCTCACAATCCAATAAATTACCAGTCAATTTCAGAAATGATATAGTAATAGCCATTCATCGTGCCCATGGATCTGCAGGTCCCTATGAGTTAGGGGCATCCCAATGGCAAATACTTCTAAATTCAGTCATAAATTCAGCTCAGTCAAACTATCGGAAAGCATGACCAACTTTGCGATACTCGCCAGCAAGGCGCTGCCACCTGACTCTCCAGCGGCTTTTACTGCCAGTCGACTAATTCCTTTGGATAACATCCAGGTGTACGTTCAATTCGGATAGGAGATGTAGTAAAGAGAATAATTGGTAAAGTTTTATGCAATCGCACTCGAGAGGATTTGCAATCAGTCGCCGGAGTCGAGCAATTATGCGCAGGTCAGCAGTGTGGCATTGAAGCTACCGTTCACTCATTATCGGAAATGTTCAGAAAGTCAATTAACTCTGCAATTTTACAAGTTGATGCTTCGAATGTATTTAATCGCATTAATCGGAAGTTAGCTCCGGAAAACATTAAATGTATATGTCCGTCGATGGCAACATTACTAAGCAGTTTCTATAGAGATCCCACGACTTTATGTGTTGGAGACGAGTTAATTCTGTCGAAGAAAGGTTTTACCCAGGGCGATCCTATCTCTATGCTCGCGTTAGCAGCATCTTCAATCCCACTTATCAATTTAATTAAGGAGAATATACCAGAAGTTTCACATAGATGGTACGCTAACGATGCGAATTGTGCAGGATCTATTGGTAATTTAAGAAAAGTATGGGACCTGCTTAATCAAGAAGTTCACAAATTTGGGTTTTATCTTAACGTGAGAAAATGTCGTATTGTCGTACACGACGAAAATTTATTGCAGGCAAAATCATATTTTCAATAAGGTGGAGTGAAAATAATTTCAAATGGCACCCAAGTTTTGGGTTCTGCAATTGGAAGTGATTGCTTTATTGATGATTTTGTCAAGAAAAAAAATCAAAGGATGGTTGAATTTAATTTCTAACCTAACAAAAGTCGCGAAAGTAAATCCTCATATAGCGTACATATCCCTTACGCAGTCATTACAATATAAGTGGTCCTATGTGCAAAGAACCTGTAAGGGCTGTAAAGATAATTATTCTGTCTTAACGTACGCAATTTCAAATCAACTTATTCCGACGATTACAGGAATGCCATCAAATAGCGAATCTTTGCAATTATGTTTCTTCCAAAGCGATTTGGAGGACTAGGAATTGAAGATCCAGCAGACACCCTCAAAACAAATTTTACAATTCACAAAAGATGTGCAATCTACTACTTCAGATAGATAGTTGTTTTACCAACAACATCAAATCTTTAAGGCTAACACTGCAGCCTTAATTCGTGAGGAAAATAATGATAGGAATAATAGAAAATTATTGTCACTGAAAAAATCAGATAATCGATATCTTTTAGCGTTGAAGAACGTATGAATTCATGGTGCTTCAAAATGACTCTCCGCAAAACCGTCAGATTTGTTTGGACGACACGTTGGGTTAAGTCAATTTCAGGATGCCTTAGACGTGAGATACAGATGGCCTTCACCGAATCAACCAGTAAATTGTACTTGTGGTGCTACGTTCGATATATGTCATAGTCTTTCCTGCCAAATTGGTAATCTTCCTACAGTAAGACATAATATCGTAAGAAACTTTTTGGCTAAAATGTTTTTCCTAGTTATAACATCTGTGGCGATAGTACCTGTACTTCGCAGCTTACCAAGTAACACTGTATTCGAAAGATCGACTACGACGCTAGACATTAATGCTATATTAGACATAGAATGCAATGGCTTATTTGCTGATATGATTGAGCAGTCTCTCTTTGACATTTGCATTTACAATCACTTAGCTTTATTATATTCTTCAAGTGATCCTCATTCAAATCTATTTTACCATGCGAAAAGAAAACTAGGAAAGTACTGTAAACTAGTTTTAAAGTTTGAAGACGCAAACTTTTACGCTTTCGTTAGATCATGTAATGGAGCATTGGGTGACGACGCGCAGATAATTTTCAAAATTGCACAAATTGAGTCTGAAATAAAACAATCGCCTATACAATGTGTGCATAACCGACATCCGCGTAGATTTTGGATTTTTAATGGCCAGAATAGTTTCAGTACCGTTACGTTGTGCAAGATCGTGCCGTGGTAAATTTACCGGTCTGCTCGCTAAGGGAGTAACAATTGTATACAGTTAACATTTTTCTTATTTTTTGTAATAATAAATCTCTTTCTAAAAAAATATTATTATTCACTTTAAAAAATAGTCTTGATGATTATAAATTCTTACATTCGTACAAAGCCACCTTAGAGCGCACGAAGCCGATTGAGAGCGCACGACGCAGCAACTAGAAATTACAACGCACGAAACCGCCTAAGAGCGCATGAAGCCGCCTAAGAGCGCACGAAGCCGCCTGAGAGCGCATGATGCCGCTTGAGAGCGCCCGAAACCGCCTGAGAGCGCACGACGCATCAACTATTACTCACAACCGCTTAAAAATTTCTTAATGATAAATTTATACTTACAATACTGCGTTGTCTAGCTGTACTTGGCGACGATTCGGGAAACCTCATATCCAAAAGCCCACTAACATACTTACAAAAGTCGCTCGAGCCCTTCTCGTCATTTCGTTTGAATTAATCGGTCCAGCCGTTTTACCTCCGACATAAAAACTACCGAAAGGGAAACCCTCGAGCTTGATGTTGTGTTGCACTTGCAACGGGCAGGCAGCCAAGTGTAAAGGCTGCAAATGCGCTAAAGAGAAACGTGCATGTGCAAACTGCAGAGCAACAAACTGCACCAACCATGAACGAACAATCAACCTGTCCCTTCACACAACGGATATATTTCAAAACCGGTCAAGCATTTATAACACGACTCGAGCAAACCCCATTACGATTCAGAACGCTCAAAATACGAGTATTCACACAATTTTGGGCTTAAACGATGCGAATATCGGGCCTCTGGAATTTATTGTATGGGACCAGGCCGACTTATGTCATCGAGAAACATTATTATTAATACAGGTCATAGCCATAAGGCTGTTTTGACCGCTCACATAAAAAACAAATAAATACAAGAAAAAAATCAAAAAAATCGTTCAGTATATATATCAGAACCATGGGTACTGCAGCAACCACCATTCGTTCTCATTTCGAATCCAGTTCTTTATATTGGATTTAAATTCATTGATTGTATGCACCGCAACGACATCAACTGGAAGACGATTCCAAATATTCACCGCTCGGTGAGACAGTCGGAAATGACGAGGGTATTTTCCGTGCTCATGTACTACTAGTACTTTCGAGTGCCCTCTACGTCCATCCCGTTCATTGAGTTCAACTCTATTTGCTGGAAAATTTTCATCTTTATTAACTAGTCGATACATAGCTAGAAGGTCGAAAAGAAGGAACCTTTCACGCACTGTCGGCATATTCAAACTTTTTATTCGTGCCTCATAGGGAAGATATCGTACCTGAGGACATAATTTCGTAAACCGTCGAAGTATGCGCTCTAATTGATCAAGTTCTGCACGCGTACACGGAAAGACTACTGGCGACACATATTCTAATATCGGTCTTATAAGAGCATTATATAAACGCACAACACAAACGGGAGATAAATCTTTAAAGCAATTTTTGACAATATAGGTCATTCTTCTTGCTGCGTTACAAATCCTATCAGTGTTAGCACGTGTTTTCAGATTGTTTTGAACAATTATACCAAGATCCAGAATGGACTGCGTGGAAACAACAAACTCATCGCCGATAAAATATTCTTGACTCACATTGCTATGACCTAATCTCATATGTGCGCACTTTGTAATAGTCAATGAAATTCCAGTGTTTAAAGACCATCGATACACAATGTTTAGGATATTTTGAAAGTCATTTCGATCCTTGTTGGTTTTAATCAATTTCCATACCTTTACATCATCGGCAAAAGCTAAAACACTACAATCCTCAATTAAATCTAGTAGCTGATTTATAAATATGTTAAACAACAAGGGTCCTAAGACTGATCCCTGTGGTACTCCTGAGGTGATAGGACGATAAGACGATAGGCATTGACCTACACGAACAGCAAAGGATCTATCTTTAAGAAAATCTTGAATCCAGCTTATAATGGAGCGATTGACTTTATAAGACTCAAGGGTGGAAATTAGCATTTTGTGGGGCACCCTATCAAAAGCCCGACTAAAGTCAAGAAATATTACGTCGATACAGTACCCGTTAGCAACATGTCCAGCCCAATCTTCGCGAGCATGTAATAAGTTTGTAAGACATAAACGCCGAGGGCGAAATCCATGCTGTGCATTATTGAGAATTCTCAGCGAACTCAAATGATCATATATGCGTCTGTTTAGTATGCGCTCAATCACTTTGCATACAACACTAGTTGCAGCAGGTAACTTCGAAATGCGCAAGCTCAGCTCAAATATGGAGGCTAATGGCTCAGCCAGAACAGGAGCAAGCAACTTAAGAAGTCGGGGGTGAATATCAGTGCTGTTATCGTTAAAACTGGAGAACCAATTTCTACCTGTTGTGATGCTGCATCTCCACATATACTAGAGAAAGCATCTCGTGTCAGCTCAAAAGCGGATGCAAACAATTCTGCCATGCTGTCTGGCGATGTCACTCAAGTGTTACCGTCTCTTAAATATGAAATAGCTGGTAGCAGAGCTCTGGATCCTAATTGATTTTCAAAAATTTGCCTTTTTGTAATCTTAAGGCGATTGACGAAATTACGGAACATTGTATGCCGCTTTTTAAAATTATTCTGATGACGGCTTAGTTCAAATAGACGATTCCTATGTTTGAGAGCATATCGCAATTCAGTGTCAAACCAAGGAGGGTATATAGCTTTACTTTTTGGTACTCTATGGAGTAGTGCAAGCTTATCTGCAAGAGCTACTAAACCTGATTCAATAAGATGCCACCTTACCTCAATGTCTTCACTAGCACAGTTGAATGATGCTCTTAGTGCCGCCTCTCGTAATGAGTTTTCATCAATTTGTTGCCAAGATTTATTCGACACTATCAAATTATCACGTTTTGGGATCATACACCTAGGAAAATAATTGAATAAGATCATGCAATGATCGCTCAATCTAATAGGACTCTGATAGCTCATATTACCCACACTTGTAATTAATTTGGAAAATACCAAATCTAGACAAGATTCCTGGTTTTGCGCGAATCTGATGGGCGACTGCACATGTTGTTCTAACATGAGATCATTTGTAAGAAAATTCCACAAATCCACATCTGACTTGGAAGAACTACTATCCAAAACATAATTCCCGATGTGACCAGCTGAGGGT
Organism: Pomphorhynchus laevis; assembly: GCA_012934845.2. NCBI lineage: Eukaryota > Metazoa > Acanthocephala > Palaeacanthocephala > Echinorhynchida > Pomphorhynchidae > Pomphorhynchus > Pomphorhynchus laevis. The sequence goes on along the minus strand of WNNJ02002859.1, from coordinate 98,366 downwards.
ATATTAAAATCGCCAACTAGTAGATATTCTTCAAGCTCAGAACAGTGACTAATTAGTGTAGAGAATTCATGACTCAATACGGATGATTGCGGCGACCTGTAGCACACGGCAATACATAAGGGACCTCCGAAGTGTGAAACAATGACTGAGAGAAACTCACACGTGCCCAGTTCATTTTTAAAATTACGAGTGGAAGTAATGTTTAAGGATGTCGTAATATATAGCGCAACACCTCCACCCTTCCGAGACTCTCTATCAGCTCTCACCAAATTATATCCCATAATAGCAATTAAACCATCAGGGATATCACGATGCAGCCATGTTTCAGTGAGAGCCAGGATCGCTAGTTCATTTAAGATGACCCATGCCTTAAGTTCATCGAATTTTGGTAAAATACTCCTTAAATTAGTATAGGCGACACTAATACCAGAAGCAGAGGGTAATTGAGTAGTAATGTTGGATGCGATATCAATGCGCGCTAGATTTCCTAATTGTATAACGGAATCCCTCGAAGAACTCTCCAAACTCGCCAACGCACGAATGGTCGCCGACGAACTACTCGAAAATTTCTTATCATTAGATCAGTCTCCCCATTCGATCTTCTAAATGCTAGATTAGCACGAGCATTATTAAGCAACAATCTTTCCTCAACCGAGAGATCTTTAAAAATTTTTGTCGTCTTACCTTTCAAGCGATAACCTCTATCTAAAACTGCTCTTGTATTATCTGCAGAATCAAATACTACTTTAAGTAATCGTGGTTTATGTTGTGCTTTTTTACCAAGACGAAATAAGCTTTTGACATTGAGACTACGCGCAATATTATCTTCACCCTGAACGAATATATCCGAAAAGACCTTACGAATAGAAACTACGTCATCATCCACACGGGTCTGAACGTTGTCTGCAGAAGATTCAGTGATGTTAGCAAAAATTACGCAATTATTTCTGTTTCTAGCACGATTCCTAATATTGATAATTTCAACAAATGTCTTATCTGTCAAATCCTTGGATTTCAGTTCATTTTCATTTCCGACTGCCACATCATTGCACACTCTATCATCGTCTCTTGTATGCGTTCTAATTAAAGGCTGCTTCAATAATTCTTTGGTCAAACAGGAGTAGAAATCAATATATTGTGGTTCTTAGGACTGTGTTCCGCGAATATGTCAGATAAAGGTGAAGGCCATTTAGGAATATTCGCAGGTGTAACTTTATCCTTGTCGTTTGCCATCACAGTGCTGTCATTGATATTTCTTCTTTGTTTATACACCGTCCGTGAATGTTTATGTCCTCGTGTCCAAATGCGAGTCGAACTTGAAGCATCTATTACGTCTGGTTCCTTATTTGAATTAAAGTGTAACGACATCGGCGTAGTGATTTTGCTCTGGCATATGCTAGATTCTTTGTCAATAATTTGTTCTTGAAACCTACGTGTATTTAAATTAAAATGAGCATTTTATTAAATAAAAATTTTAAGGCAACAATGCATTGGCGACCGAATCTATTTACGATACCAAAATGCAACGAATCAAACGAATTTGTTCTCATGCTGATATACTCGTTTGCCTGTCATTCTGATACATTTTACAAGAGTAGAAAAGAAACCATTGAAGTACAATTTTTTTTGTGCTCGACAACCTTGATCACATTATAAAGGAGTGAATAATGTGATAATATTATACAATGACACTATTTAATTATCTATTATTTATCTATTCTAGATGTAAACGCATTTTTATTCTTAAGTAAAGCCTTGTATTTGATTCTATTTACATCAAATAGTTTTAATGTTCGATAGACTGCATCACATTAAATTCAAAACGATAAACTAGCACGACGGCGACGTGAGTCAGTTTCATTTCAATACGATATATCATGACCTTTAACTGTGACTATAAGGTTGCTAAGCCATTTCAGAAGTTTCATATGCGTGAAATAAAATATCAAATCAAATCAAATTGATACAATTTTGTCAGTAACTGGGGTACAAAATATTCATTGTACAAAGTATGTTATATTATGTAAGACAAAAACGTCTAAAGTATGATGTTCATACGTAAAAAGTGTATTAAATATCTATGCCATAGGGCTGAAACAAATACTTATTTTTGTAAATAATCGATAAGCTGCGCAATTAATGTTACAGACAATTGAGTATATAAACTTTAAAGGTTCACTTTATATAATAACTAAAAATCAATATTTTCTTTGAATAACTGAGCTTTATTATCTTCCTTTTGCGATCCTATACAAATATATGTCCGCATTGGGCCAAATTCTAAGTATTTTTGACAGTTCAGCAAAACTCATCATTATTATTCTTACAAGGCTTAGCCATAAGGCTATTTTGCCTGATCACAGTAAAAAATAATAATAAAACTAAAAAATAAGAAACGAAGAAAAAGAAGTCAACAAGCAAAAAAAAATAAAAATCACTGCAAACGAGTCCATGACTCGTTTCTCGTCTTCTTGATGATCCATGTCTTTAATAATTTTTTGAACAAACGCAGACTCCGGGTGGAAGCAATTTCCACAGGCAGAGAATTCCACATATAAAGTACCCTGTGTGAAGTCTCCAGCATTTTGGCTCTCACTGAAATTATCATTATCAAGTAAAGGAAGGTTGATAAATGATGGGGTATGAAAAGTTGCAAGGCGGAAAAAGCAACGATAAGAAGACGAATTTGAACACGACAATAAATTGTAGGCAAATCGAGAGAAGCAAGATGGTAGGATGTATGATCAAAACGACGAAGACGGAGGAGAATTCGGACAGCTGCGTTGACGATGCGTTGTAGGGGAAGAAGAGTGGATTTAGGTGAGTTGGAAAATAGACTAAGACAATAATCGAGTCTAGAAAAAAAAGAGATGATATGAGAGTCATACAAGAAGGGAAATCGATCAATCTACGAACTTGACGGAGGTTGCGGAGTATCAAGGTAGATGAGCGTACTTTATCTCTAACGAAAGGTTTAAGTGAAAGTCGGTTGTCAAAATGGAAGCCTAGGAAAACGAGATTATCAACGATAGGAAGAATTGTAGAATTTAATGATACGGAGGGAGGTTCGAAGCCGAGGCGTCGAGGTAGGATCCACATAATTTTGGATTTATCAGGATTCAGAGAAAGGCGAAGGGAAGAAAGATAATTGGAAATTGAGACAAGACAGTCCGAAGCGGAAACACTAAGATCGTGAATACGATAAACAGGTGCATGAGCATAGATGAGAATGTCATCAGCATATTGCATAACATGGAAGTTAAATTTATGAGAAATCGAAGACAAATCACCGAGAAGAAGAGAGAAAAGTATAGGGCCTAATACGGAGCCTTGTGGAACACCGGACGGAATGGACGAAGGATGGGAGAGAGAAGAGTTAGAATAGACGCGAAATGTACGGTTTGATAGATATGAAGAAAACCATGATACAGTAAGTAAAGAGAAGCCATAATCATGACGAAGGCGATGGAGAAGAATCGAGTGATCGACGATGTCAAAAGCAGACGATAGATCAATAGAAACTATGACACTACATAATTTATGATCGCGCGAGATGAGTAAGTCATTATAAACTTTAAGACAGGCAATTTCAGTAGAGTGATTAGAGCGAAAAGCGGCTTGGAAGGGAGGAAACAAGTTAGAGGAAAAGAGATATGTATTAACTTGCTTAAGAACGAGACGCTCAAGGAGTTTAGAGAGGGTTGGGAGAAGTGAAATAGGACGGTACGAAGATGGTAGTGAGGAGTCGAGAGATTGCTTTTTGATGAGAGGACGAACAGTGGCGCATTTCCAGATGGAAGGAAATGTACGGCTACGGATGGACGAGTTGAACAATGTGGTTAGGAAGGGTAAGATAGAGGAGCAGATATTTTTAAGCAAGTGAGTGGGAATTGGGTCAGAATGAGAGGTTTTATTAGGTAATGACAGCAGAACCGAAGAAACTTCATTAGACGAAACGGGAAGAAGGTGGAATAGTTCTGGGAGGGAAGTATTTAAAGAGAAGAGTGGGTACAAGGGGGATATGGGTAGTAGGGAAAGTAAATTAGATAGCTTAGTTTGTAGATAAGAAGAAAATTCATCAGGATTTATATTACAAGGGGTAGATGATCGTGAAAGAATTGAGTTTAAGATTTTCCAATGAGATTTAGAGTTGGAAGATGACTTGAGTTGATTTCGCCAAAAGAGAGTACGTTTAGTACGTATAAGAATGAGATGTGAACGGCGTTGAGAAAAGTAGGAATCACGAAGATTTGGAGGGAGTGAGTTGGGTGAACGTTTAAGAAAGCGTTTATACATACGAAAAGAGTGACGGAGTCGACGCTTAGAAAGACTACAGTCAGAATCGAACCAGGGAGCATGGCGCAAGCGCTGGGAACGTCGAAGTCGACTAGGCAGAAGGTTATTGAGGATCGACGTAAGTTCAGAAAATGTTACTGTTGATTCTTTTTTCAGTCGTGTGTTTTGAACCTTCCGTCAAATAAGCTACCTCTGCTGAGAAAACTAGTCGTCATTGGAAATATTGCCAATTTCAGATTGCTCGATGATAAGCTTAGAAGTACAGATGCTTTAGAAGACTTGATTAAAAACATCATGGAGCATCTGTCAGAATTAAAATTTTAATTTGCTCATTATCTTGGTAAGAAACCAAACTTCTCCTGTATAAAAGTCCTATTTGCGAAAATCAAAGAATACGAAGAATTAGCAAATGAGCTCATAAATCTATAGTCAAACTCAGGTTTGACTGGAGATTACACGATTTCTGTCTTTGACATATCATTTCAAATCAAAGTCTATCAAGAGTAGCGCTCCATGAAATTTTGCCCTTTCCAATAAATTATCTTTGCCAGCAAGGTTTCTCTACTTTGACTCTATTAAAAACGAAGTCGATGAGCATACCTGAACCCAGTATTCACAAGAAACTGTCATTATCGATGTTGGAGCCACGGATTCACAATTGAAGAATAGAGAACAAGAACAACCATCTCATTAATTGAGATTAATTATATTGTAATATTTTCATTTTTGTACAAAACTTTTATTGTAAAATCATTTATTCTGTTTCTTATATTTATCTAAATTATCAATAGGTTGTTTTACCTTTAGTAAGGACTACATGTACCTGTGATCTGTAAAATTACCATCATTTTGTGAGAAAATGTTCGGGTTAGGCTACGATGTCATTAGGTGGATCAATGTTGGGTCACTGTTCAAAAAGGTTAAGAAACTTTGCCTTACATGGTCAATCCATGCAAACATGCAAAGATCCATGCAACTGATTTCTACGTTGGTTTACGTTTGAATAATTCAAAGAGCTGACTATAATATTAAATAAAACAGGCATTCCGAGAATTATTATGTTAAGCAATTTTAGCGTGTAAAGTTTAATATTCGTTTTTGGTGCACAATAATTAATTAAACTTATTAAATTCGTTCAATTAATGTCATAATTGTTTATATTTTTGGCTTAAACTCATTTAAACTTAAACTTATTAATATCTTATTTAAAGATATTTCTTTCTGAAAATTAAGAAATATGTTTTGAAGAGATATATTTTTTATAATACATTACTAGAAGCGACGGCATTTCAATCGATTAACATTTATTGTTGCTGACTGTCATTGTTACTGTTGATTCTTTTTTCAGTCGTGTGTTTTGAACCTTCCGTCATATTTTGTTATATAAGGAATTTTTTCTTGAATAAAAACACTAAAAATAAAACTCGTTCATTCCAACAGGTTTGTTGTTAATCATCAATGTATTTCACGAGTAAATGTTTGTATTTTGTATTCATAATGATCAATAAGTACTAAATAACGGATGTCAGTCATGCGTGGGTACTGCAATAAGGTATATGTGGGTCAAACTAGGAGGGATTATCCAAACATATTGAACATACATATTTAATTAGACAATATACAGGCACTGGTACACTTACAGTACCATGCGGTATTTTATAAATCATTTTATTAAACAAAATTTCAGTATCAAATGTCTAGATGTAGGACTAAACTATACAATATTAACCATGAATTGTACTTTACTATCTCTTATCTCAAATGATCATAACATTCCGCGTGAATTTTTTAGTAATCATATAAGCCCGACGCGAAAGAATGACGAATGCCGTTTCTTCATCACAATGACTCATCAGTACCAGTTCCCTCCCACTACTGGATGCAGAGGAGGACTGGCAGACGGCAATCAACGAATGAATCAAGTGCTTACAACCCGGGGGATAAAATCATAAGCATACATGTTCATCTGATTAAACAAATTGTAATTTTTCCTAGAGGCAAGCAGCATCTAGCAAAAGAAAAAATAATGATTTATCGAAATCAGTTAATGTATCAGAATTTCAAATTAAAAAATGGATCAAAATCAAATTCTAAATACGCACTAATCTGATTGATGTTTTTGAATTTGCAATTATAAATTTATTATTATTTCGACAAACAGACGAGAAAAGCTCATAGTTACACAGTTTAAAAAAGAAAAAAAGAAAAAGAAAGAAAGACTCACAAACAAAAGTCAAAAAAGTTCATGTTTGAATGCTGAAACCGATCTTGAGTTGACAATTTCTTCACTTAATCGGTTCCACTTACCTACGATTCGGTGTCCAAATTGTACAGTTTTAGAGCGCATAACTCGGCGATGGGCTAAAGTAAAATTGTGTCCACGCAAAGCCCGACTTTTCCGAACAGTCATCAATTCTCTTAAGACGTGATTTCCCTTGTGTAAAGCTTCCCATGTTGAACACATATCTCGCCGAAACCGAAGGTCGCTTATAGAAACCATACCAAGTTTTTTAGCCTTTCATTATAAGGTAAGGCTTTAACTGAATTTACGAGCTTTGTTGCCCGGCGCAGCACATTTTCAATTCTACTTTTCTCGTATACTGTTCTTGGGAACGAACATTGTGATGCATAGGTAAGATGACTGATCACAAATTCGTTGGCGAGTGCTCTAAATGAAACTGGACTCAACACACTAAAAGTTCTACGAATCATTCCAACCATTCGATTTGCTTTTGAGCAAGCCAACTCAGTATTCCAACTAGCCGAAAAATCATTCGCAACTACTATTCCAAAGTCGCTAAGACGAGTTACTACTTTAATGCTCCTATCCTCAATATGATAAGTTGGATACACACTATGACTGCGTGATTGTAAACGCATACAAGCACACTTCGATATATTCAGTGACAGACCATTCATATAAGCCCAGTTGGAAATGCTGTCGATATCCGATTGAACTAGCACCGTGTCCTAATCTGACCGGATAGCCTGCCAGATTTTTAGGTCGTCTGCATATAAGAGAGTGTGAGTTCAAAATGGAAGGAAGGTCATTAATGGAAATACAGAATAACAATGGGCCGAGGACCGAACCCATTGAGATAAGGACCGAACTTTATCTCAATGGTAATCGAGACAATGGCAATTGATTGCTAGAATACACATATTTTCTCTATCAAAACTTATCTCACCTCATACAAATTCCCATTGGCGTTTAATCAATTCAGACTGATAACGTAAGTTACAAAAATCTTCATTAGATATTTCGACTTTTAACTTTAAGGAATATTAGAGTTCGCAGACAGATTCACAGCTCACATGACTAGTTTTGTAAAATATTATTTATATCTAGTATTAAATATAATAACTTTATTAATTTAATATCGTCAGCGCATTCCAATGTTTCTTACAACTAATGATATAATGCCACTTTGTAATGATAATTTCGGAATTTGCGGTTGGTTTTTTAAGGCGTCTCGAATTCGGCTGTAGAACGGGTCTCGAAATATCATGTAGGAAATGATGGTTTTTAAGGGGTCTCGAAATCGGCTGTAGAACGGCTCTCGAAATAGCATATAGGAACGGTTGGTTTTTTAAGGCGTCTCGAATATGGCTGTAGAACGGGTCTCGAAATATCATGTAGGAAATGTTGGTTTTTTAAGGGGTCTCAAAACCGGATGTATAACGGGTCTCGAAATAGCATGTAGAAACGGTTGGTTTTTATTATTTCTCGAAATCGGCTGTTGAACGGGTCTCGAAATATCATGTAGGAAAGGTTGGTTTTTAAGGGGTCTCGAAATCGGCTGTAGAACGGGTCTCGAAATAGCATGTGGAAACGTTTTGTTTTTTTAAGGGGCCTCGAAATCGGCTGTTGAACGGGTTTTGAAATATCATGTGGAAAGGTTAGTTTTTAAGGTCTCGAAATCAGCTGTAGAACGGGTCTCGAAATAGGATGTAGGAACGTTTGGTTTTTATGGTTTCTCGAAATCGGCTGTAGAACGTGTATCGAAATATTATGTAGGAAAGGTTGGTTATTAACGGGTCTCGAAATCTGCTATAGAACGGGTCTCGAAATAGCATGTAGGAACGGTTGGCTTAAGTCGTCTAGAAATCGGCCGTAGAACGGGTCTCGAAATATCACGCAATCTCGAAATTGCATGTAGAAGGGATCTCAAAATCGCCTGTAAAATGGATCTCGAAATCGCCTGTAGGTCTCGAAAGTCTGTAGATGGGTCTCGAAATATCCTGTAGAATGGGTCTCGAAATCGCATGTAGAAGGGATCTCGAAATCGCGTCGGAGGCCCCTAAATTAAGTAGGAATGACGAAACCACATGTAGAAAGGGTCTTGAAATCACATGTAGAAGTGTTGCTTATTAAATGTCCTGAAATCACCTAGTACAAAAATGGTTCAATTACTGTATTCAGCATTTTATATGTAAGCACAGCTCACATACACACAATCTGACAGCCTTCAATTTAAGAGCATTTTAGCACTGCATTCAACAATACAGTGACTCTAATACTCTACAGCTATAAATAGAGAATCCACAATAGAAAATGTTAACACCGTACTATTATTAACAAGCAAAGCAGGAGAAAAACGCATTACTTATATAGACAATATCGACGAGAAAGAACAGTGTATAGAAATACTTAAAAATGACTGAATAAAAAATTACGTTTTTGACACAATTCAAAGACCATTATTATTACACTTCAGTCAATTTCTTTTATTCTAAAGTGCATCCGTCTCAACTAGTGAGAAAATAGAACTAGCATAGAACAGTGGATGAACGTAATTACCGACCTTATTCTAACGGTTTGATTCTTCACATATTTATTTATTATTCTGATTGTGGTACGACATTATCCTCATAGGTATTGTTCCTACTCCTGATACAACAGGATGCTACTAATCAACCTGGGTGGGTCTCATCAGCTGCTTACCCAGACCTACATTTCACGTTTCGTAAAAAACGGTGTGTTTCTACACCACTGGAGCAGCCAGCCTAGTAAATGTTTTCCACATCACTGTTTTTCATACCGTCACTTGCAATGAATGTTTTTAATTTAACTTGATTGCATCTGTGAGCTGAAATTCTTCTGGTTGTGGCACGACATTATCCTCACAGGTATTGGCCCTATTCTTGATAATCAGGACGCTACTATAATAGCGTCCTGTTGTATTAACAATAGGGACAATACATGTAAGGATAATGTCATGCCATAATCAGTAGCGTTTTTTGTGACGTCCTGCTCTATCAGGACGATGATGTCGTGCCATAACAGGATGTATGATGTCGTGCCACAATCAGAAGAATATCAGCTTACAGATGCAATCAAGTTTAATTCATTTATTAATTTTATAATATTATTAATATTAGTAATTAATATATTTATCATTATAACGCGAGATTAAGTCACTTAGCTTTGCAGATGCTTGCCTACAAAAGCTTCAAAATTTTAGTATGGCGATAATAAAATCGAATTCGGAGCCCACTTTGTAAAGCATTCAAGCAAATGAGTCGTATATTCACAGTCAGTTTTTGCCAGTTGCCGCAACTTTAGCACAGAGCAGTTGAAACTATTGTTAAGCGCTTCGCACTTTTGCAGACAACAGATATATATGAAGGTAATAATCCTGAAATGTAATAGACACATCTTACAGCTTATTATGATATCAATGAATCGAAACTCTCAACATTAACGTGAAGTTGGACGCTATCGAACATTGCCAAAAAAACTTAGGTCATCACTGTTGTAAGCAAAAGCTCTTGACTCATACTTGATTTCTTTTCCAAGAGACGCACTAAGTTGCAACTAGATTCTTAGGTTATTGGTAAATCAAAAATTTCACAGATTTGGACAGATAACGGATGAACTTGCGATTGAAAAGACTGCTGATGATCAGTAATTAGGATAATGTCCAACGATTTTCTTAACGAAACGTCAGCAAACTTATCCACTTGCTGAAAATTAATTGCTAACAGATCGACCCTATGATTTAACACATTTTTATAACGGAATTTAGAACCTCACGGATTTGGACAGATAAATGGTGAATTCGAGATAGGAAAGACACTACTGAAGATTAGTATTTAGGAGAATGCCCAACTATTCTCTTAATGAAATGTAAACTTGTCCGTTTGCTAAAAATTATTACGTTTAGATCGATCCTAATGATATAACACATTTTTATAACACAATCAAGAACTTCACGGATTTGGATAGATAAATGATTAATTCACGATAGAAAAGCCTCAACTGAAAATGAGTATTTAGGAGAAATTCTAGCGATTCGTTAACAAAGCGCCAATCAAACTTGTCTACTTACTGAAAATTCATTGATTTTAGATCTACCCAAATTGCTTGCAGTCCATAGTCAATAATTAAGCCTGGCATCACCTGAAAATAGCATAATGTTCCTTGAAATGACAGACATCTTGACTTTGGAGCTGTGAATATTGTCATAGCTATCTTCGCACTTATTTAGAGGTTCGGGAAAAGTCCATATTGTGCTCAGATTAAGCTCTGAATAGTCATTACTTGTACAAAAATTTATGTTATAATCGCTTAACACAAATACATGGTTATGTATCAGCCTTCAGCCTACCTTAACTTGACACCTTTTATTTAGTGACACTTTATTCACTGTTCAAATATACATCAGTCTTTTGGGCAGTGTTGACTGTCAGCCACCGTTACTAAAAGAATAAATCGACTAAAAAGTTTCTGAGCTTGATTGACCAAGAAAAACGAAAATAATAAGGGGCTCAATGAATTGACCTATAGGACACCCCGTTTGGTCAGAAAATGATTCGATAAACTTATGCCATCAGAAATATGCAAAGTGTTAGGTTGTAAAATATAACGAAATTTTTTAGCATTGGTCCTAAAGGTTTACGATTGCCGAGAGTTTAGTAAGCAGAACATAGCGATCTACAATATCAAAGAGCTTTACCAAAGTATATGAAAGTTGCATAAAGTGACGTTTACGCAGCAAAATCAAGCCTGAAATTTATTCAGAGCAACTCAAAACATCAATGGTAGAACGTTTAGGCTTAAAATCGTAATTTTAGTAAGAATACGTTGTATCAGAATAAGGATTATTGGTCATCGGCCCCTATTCCTCGATCCAGCATAGCAGCGCGGCCAAACACGTGCTAATTACGCATTTCCTCTGATGAAATTTAATTATCTAGTATTATATTCTAATATAAAGTAAATAATTTATTATCCATTCATAAAAATTTTACGCTAATGATTTTAAATTTATTTTTAATATTATTGTGTTGATTTATATATTTTACTATTTTCTGTTTGATGATATCTTTATAGTAACCTAGTTTAAAATATGCATCTATTAAATTATTTAAATGTTTTTGAAGTGAATACCATTACATATTATGGCAATTGTTAAAATTTCATTATTTATGATTTTGAAGAAAGTATACATTCTTTACATTTTTTCATTTAATAATTTAAATTTATTTTTAATATTATTGTGTTGATTTATATATTTTACTATTTTCTGTTTGATGATATTTTTTTATTAATCTAGTTTAAAATATGCATTTATTAAATTATTTAAATGATTTTGAAGAAAGCCAATATTGTTACAAGTATAGTATGTTAGTATGTAAGTATAATAGTATGTTACTATTATAAGAATAGCTCTTTGCATATGGAGACAAAGTTATTACTAAGCTTTATCTATAGTTGTTATTATATACTTATCCTTTAATTTAGTAAGTTATGTATACATATCTTTATTAATTTTATCTCTTCTTTTGTAATTGTTTGTTATTTTCATTTTATTTTTAATTTTATCAAATATATAATCTTTCCAAATGTTTATCTTAGATATATTCGAGCTTTCACTATTAATCAGCTCACTAAAGTAAGCATTTAAGAAAGCCAATATCGTTACAAATAGTTGCAATTATATAAAAATTAGATTTTTATAGATTTTTTTATTTTTATATAAATTCAAATTTTTATAATTCAATCGTCTTGCAGAGCAAATTCAAAATGCCTACAAGATTCGCTAGTGACATCAGTCTTTGTTGCTGTACACCGCCAATTTCACTACTAAACAAACTCGCAGAAGGAAACGGTGAACCTGATAACACTGTATGTTTAAAAACAATACAATATTCAAATTGTGGTGTATAGGATATTAAAGTGATACGACGAGCCCGATTTAACTTCCATTGTCCGATAAATGGTTGTAAATATCGATGTTGTTGCTTCACTAACGACGGGTGTGAGACATTGGCATTTCGAAATTTGAAAAATTTATCTCAGGTTGTATGCACTTAATTAGATAAATTATTAATTATTAAAATGAATTTTGATATTTTTAATAAAATATAAGTTTTACGCTTCGAATACTTGCACACTATGTGAGATATTTTTAAAAACCGTATATGCTATTTTTTCACTTTATACGAACAAATCATTTCTGAACTCGGCGCGTTTATTTGATAGTCATTTGCAAATCCAGAAAGCTTCAATTTTGAACTTTACCGAAAGTTGTTACTTAGTCAACATCTAAACTCACATTAAACTTTGTAATAACGAAGGTTAATGGGAACTTTCGTGACAATATAGTTTATATTAAAGTAGGAATTGTAAATTTCGATTTAGAAAGATATTCCCATAATTTTCTTAATTAATTTTTTTAAGGAAAATGCTATCAAAAGGGTATAAATATTACATCAAATTGGTGTTCTTTCATACTTCTGAGGTGAACACCTGTAGGATACGAACAGTTCTCTTCGTCGTGCTTTATGAAGCAATCGTCACGTTCATATATCGTCTACTTGTTGTTTGGCTTTTAACTCACATTCTGGTTCCTCTTATACACATTGAGGCAGCGGACGCAAGAGTTAAACTTATATCTGAGCGAATGCGTCGGATACTCTCGGAATAAAGCAACTTCAATAAAGTAGAAGACTTGGCTGCAATCCACCTCAACAATTGCTGTGCTTCTGCTCCAATGCTCCCGCTTGTTGAAAATATCACGGGAATGAAAGTTGCTCTTTCAACTTCAGCAATGCGTTGCCCATACTTCGCGAACTTCCTTGTAGAGTGATATGCGTGACTGATGGTCGGGGTCATGTGAGAGTACGATGGCGCCATTGGGTTAAAAACACATGTCCAAAAACGATCGCACCATTGAGCCTCCGAAAAGATCACGGCAAGCAATGTTGGACCTCACACAAGGGTGTCTGCAAGTTGTTGTGTTGAAGAATCGACAATAAATTGGGACAGGTCGTAGCTGTGGTTCTATTGAGATGTCTTTAGACACTTTTTCAAGCTTATTTGCAATCAAATTTCTCATTATGTCATGCCGAATTATTGTAGTTCCTCCGGTGCGACACAATAGTGCATGGCATATATTGAAAACTGAATCACATGCACAGCGAGCTGGAGACTCAACCAGTTCCAATGCACGGCGGGCAGAAATTGCATCGTGGAATTCTTGAGTGTTCAGTCTTCGGCAAGTATTTCTTGCATCGTATGCATTGAGTCACAAGGACGCGCCACTTTCAGATGCGAATGTGAGCAAATGCGACTTAAATCTATCTAAGGAAGCAGCAACTGTCTGTAATTTGTCCGCATATACTTGTTTTTTTCTCAACTGATATCTGCCAGGCAACGTGGCTCTGCAAAGTTCTCAGATATGTGCCAGTGTATACACTCTCAAATGGTTCCCACATCCGTTTGGATCGGGAATATTCGGCCTCCGCATTTTCTATTGGGTTCAGAAATCCTAACCCTCCACATCTGTTAGGTAGGAAGCATACTGCTATTAAGCTAACGTCCAATGTTCTTTGACCGGTTAATTCGGGTAACAAGTTGCTAGAGATGGCAAGGTACAAGGGTTCGAACCATGCTGGAACAATGCGACATGTACGCATTATATAGTTTCATTTGCGATGCACTGCGTTTACATACACAGTGTAAACCAAATGGGCATCAACTTTAACAACCGCAGACAAGTGTTTAACCATAGTAACCCACTTGACTATTTTCGATTTGATTTCTTTTTCTACATGGTTATCCCTGCCACAAGGTGACCCAACACCATAATTCCCTCATCCGTGATTGTGAGACTAGTACCTTCAAATATCTGTCTTTATTGGTTAATTTCTCTGGATGCACAAGTAATCTACATTTTATCACGTTTGCATTGAAACCATAATCGGGACCAACTTGAAGCAATCTTTTCCATACTTTTAGCAAATCAGTAGCCGTTCCCACGCAACATGCGTCGTCCGCATACTATCGATGTATCACAGATGTAGCACTTTTTTGAAGATCTCGAATAAGCGGTATGGACGCAGCAGCAAAAGCCGCCATTGCTAGGTGATCACCCTGCGTGAAGCCTTCCTTGGCGAAGATTACCTCCTCCTCGACTGAAAGAAAGGGATTTTTCTGATAGCAGTTTTTGAGCACCGTGAGTAAGGATGGGCATGTAAATTTGATATTTTTTAATGCGAGTTGACGATTAATTGCATTGAATGCGTTACTCGCGTCAACTTGAAGCACACATTTTTCACTTGACGAGTGAAATAAGCTTGTGATAGAGTGCACTGCAGCATCAACCCCACATCGTTGACCTGAACACAATTGGATCAAATCTCCAATATTGGTAATATCATCAGGCACAGTCGAGATAATTGTTTTGGCGATTATCCGTCTAGATACCTCGCCGATACTAATAGGACGCACTCCTGGTTTTTTATCAGGCGGTATTAAGCGACTAGTAGTGAATACCTCTGCGATATCAATACTTATTTCATCTGAAGAAATTCTCCTGGCCAGGTTTGCTAAGGCATCTGCTAACTTAAGTGATTCTTTTCCGAAATTGAATAATATGTCTTTCCAGTCAGCGGCATCCAAGCCTGACGGTTCACAGCTGCCTTGGATCTTTTTGCTCCTTGATCGTATCTTCTCTGCGTCTATAGACAAGAACACACATGAATGGTGATTTTTCGCCCCCTCTATCGGAGAAGTGAGAATAAGTGACGGATTTATCGTTTTAGATTCAGAGTGTAATAGGTTGAGCTTATCTCTTCGGTCAGACCCGCTTCAACCTCATTATCTATCTAATTGGATGACACCGTTCATTGTACCCTCAGATGCCAGGAGTCTTACCGCACTAGACATTCTTCCAGCGCTTACCATTTTGAGAAATTTGTTATACCAGGAGATACCTTTATATTCTCGTGGTCCATCGCTCGATCTTTCGGTTTGTAAATCTATTTTGAAGTATTCGAGCTAAAATCAACAGAGATTGCCAGTTGTTTTCTGACCAAATTGTTAATATCCTTTCGATCGTCTTGCGAATTACACTTATTTTTTCGCATTCGATTCGTTGTCGAACCAGTTGTGTGAAAATTGTTGCTAGTTTTCGGAAGCTATCAGTTACGTCGTTAGATGATGCAGCTTTATTGTATAAATCTGCCAATATCCCAATGAATCGATTACTTGCGTGGCATCTCGGTAAATGGAAGACGTTTGGACTCCAACCAATACATTCCTTGAATGTTGCTTCCACGCTGAAGGCATCTACAACTTCGGGAGGGTGATTATAACGAGAGCATGTACACAGCTCAAAATTGTGAACAGGATGTACACTTGATTGTTGAACATCTGCAATGCAATCTCTTCGTAGATATTCGTCATTCGCATCATTGGTATTGCCGATAAATTCATGAGAACTCACGTCGTCAATATGTGCGGTATTTTTGTTCTGGCAATGATGAGCGCGACATCCCGTACATGTGCGGCCCACACGGGCGCATTGACAGTTTTTGCATCGGGTAGATTGTCCATTGGACGGACAGCATCGAGGAATCGATACTGGAACACCTTTAGGCATCACAAAGTAGGTAAGCCAGATGACGTTGTCTCGTTGTGTTACGTTGTTGTGACGTTGTAGATTTTCTTGTATGTTTGTAAGAATTTATAATCAAGACAATTTTAATTGTACATATATTAGATTGTATTTAGTTACTGATCAATAATTAATTGGTTACTGATCCTAATTAATTGTAATAATGAATATTATTATAAATATTATTATTTAAAATACTACGTTTTCAAATGTGACTTTGTTACGATAAATACATAAAGTACATGATACTTGAGAATATTAAAAATCAAAATAATAATTAAAATTAAATATTAAAATTTATAAATTAATATTAAATAATAATTTTTCTGATATTTGTGATAATCAAAATTTATTCTAACTCTTAAATCAAGCTATACTTAAACTATTCAATTATCGAATCCCGTTATTTGCGTTTCAAATTAGCGATTATATTTTATCAATGATCTATGACTCATCGAGTATAATTTTATCATAATTTTCTATTAAGTATACGTTCACTCATGAATGGCTAAATACTCATTTTACAAATAGTGAGTACTTAATAACATAATTGAGTAACATTTGTGCTCATAATGAAGCTAAAGAGACTAATGATCCTCATTGAACTACTCAGATACAAAAAGATTTGCTCAACACCAGAGAAATTAACACGAAAATTACAGTAAATTTTAAGAATCGGGTTATAAGTTGTGGGTATCGACGCACAAAGATATACATACAGTTTGTGGAGGTGACAACAATGGCAAGGAGTGAACAATTGTATCGCACATTGTCGAAACAAAAACAAGAAGCGACATTCATACAAAACGAATGATAGTCGATTTTCACCTTGCCTTGCATGGATTGCAGGATGATCTTAAGCAAAATTATCAGTTTCGCTATCTCTTAGTTACATGTTTAAAAATTAAATTAATAACGGAAAATATAATTATATTAATAATTATAATATTATAATAACTAAAGCTTTAGTTAATGGAAATTTTGTTTAATTACTAGTTTTTCAACCTACTCGATGCAAATAAGACCTTATTGTCCTATGGAACTTATTTTTTCATCGAATAAAGTCGTACATTTTTTATCGACTTTATATTGTATGATTTAGTCAATCAACTAATCCTTTCTAATTTAAGAAATTTAAATAATTAAAAATAAATTTAAATTTTTCTAATTTAAAAAATTTATACCACCAGAAATTTCAAATTTCTGTGGTAGCAGCCAGTCTTGCTAAATGAATGATATTTCTCTACGAAGAAGACAAACGTTCTCCTTAAGAATCTCTTGAATGAAACACTATTTTTTTCGTAAAACATGTTACAAGTTATTTATGCGAGAAGTTGCAATAACTTTTTAATATTAAATATTACATACTCTAGGCTTGTTAATCAAAAAGGCTAAATACAGAATAATCAAAAAGAGTGCAAGAAAAGAGTTCAAGAAAAAGAAAAGAGTACAAGCTAAGTACGGAGAGCTGCCTCTCTCCGTACTTGGCTTGCGCTCTTGACTGCTAGGCTACGAATCGATGATTTTCATATTTCTGTGGCAATGGTGCCGTTAGTAGTCAGAATGTATGGAATTTGATGTGATTAAGGAAGGCTTGTGTAGCTGGTTTTCAATGCGAAAGTCACCTCGTGTGACCTAGCAACTATTCAATAGATAAATAAGCATATATCAAAGATCACCAGTCTCGATTTCAATCAATCTTCAGGATCCCGTACGAAACAATAACTATATGGTATATAAACTTTGAAGTCATGAAGGAAGGATTCTGAACAGGTTTTCAATGCGTAAGTCACTTTGTGTGACCTAGCAATTGTTCGGTAGATAATAAAGCATCCACCGCAGGAGAACCAATACCAATTATAATCGATCTTCATGATCGCAAACCAAAGAATCTATGATAAACATCCCAGTGAGCATCTTAGACAATGCAATTTCTGGAGATTATGATTGTTTGCCAACAAGATTACGAAGTCACCGATACAAGTCAGTGTTCGTCAGTATTTTTTAAACTCGCAGGTAGCGTTGAGCCCCCGTCACAGTCAATAGAGGATAACACTGTTATCCTCTATATATAGGACGGATCTTCTTGTCCAATATAGACGGCTTTACCTCGGGAGGAACGATAACCTCGGATACACATCGACGCGGCCCGACACAGAGCAAAACTGAACTCACTTTTCATACGGTTGATACACTGTGTGTAAGTGCAGTTCGCACTTTTTGCAGATTGTCTAGATGCGATCCTTTGTAATACAGCCCGAGCGCCATCACCAAGGCCGCCATTGCACGCGAGGATAAAGGGGATTAAGGAACGTCGTTCAAGCTGTTGCACTTTCTCCTCGTATTTAGCTCTTTTTCGAGATTCGTGATAGGTCATTGAACCGGAAACGTTCGATACATACGATTCGGCGAGGTAGTTATAAACACTGACGTCAAAAAACGTCCGCTCGAATCGATTCTCGAACAAGCCTTCGCACACGATGTCGAGTCGTGCGTCTCGTTGCCGGATCGTTGTACTCTTCGAAAATTTGTATTCTTTTTTGGCATTCTAGTAGCGGTTCAATGCCGACTCCGTGACAGACGGCCCTGAGATTCCTTGCAAGGATATCCCGTACAACGTTGTGACGTATCATTTGAAACCCTCCCCGTTTGCATGACATACAATGAGACAAACTCAACGTGGCATCGCACATGCACCGTGGCGGCAAATGTTTTGGTTCCCATCCGTAACAGAGTGCAAGACTGTCATGAATAATGCGAAGGAATAAATGGCGGTCTTCGCGGTCAGTAGGTAGAACACTCAGCCATGTTGACGCTCCATCCATTTTGGCGTATTCGAGAACTTGCTGAGTTCGTTCAGGCAGACGGTCTTTTGCAGTCTTCATCCAGAGGTTTAGTGCTTCTTCTGTCTGTGTGCGTATTTTCTTTACGGTAAGAAGTTGTTCCGCCCGAAGTTTATCACCTCGATTGTCGGCTGAATATGATGAGCATACTTGCGCAGATGCATCAAACTCGAGGCTTGCCGCGAAGCATGGATCTGAAACTCCAATACCGCCTAAACGAATGGGCGAGGTAAGCACTTTACACCAGTCATCAGTCAGCCTCTGAGATGTGAGCTCAGGTAAAACATCTCGGACAATGGCGTCTCTGAGTGGTAACAACATGTGTTCCTCGCAGCGGGTAGTCCGCAGAAATCGAGTCCACTTCCATATTTAATATATATTATATATTATCTGATTCCAGATCAACGGCGATGGTTGATACTACACAACATCATTATATAATATATATAATATATAATATTATAATAATATTATAATATAATTTAATATATATGATATACATATAATATTTAATAATATCCAATGTGCGCACTCTCTACTTATCTCTACTTTCACTATAACATCTAGCAATTCTTTATACTAATATCAATAAGTTAATATTTTAAATCAGATTACTCTGATTATTATTACTCTGATTAAATATATTACGCTGAAATAATATGGCAAATTATTAGTAATTATCAATAGGATTTGTAATGGAAATGCGGATAAAATCATAAAAATTACATGAGTTAAATAAATGCTAATGTATTTTCTCTGATGAAATTCAACAGCGTAATATTTTATTTTTGCAATTATTCTTAGATTTTTAATTAAATTTTATTAAAGTATATTTATAAAAAATTATGACTTTTGAATTTGATCTTTTTACTTAAGTTAAATAAGCGTTTCAATTAAATTTTAGATGATTTTTAGTTTTAGATTTTACGGTTTTTTGTTTAAAATAGAGGACTTTGAATTACTAAATTCACAATAATGCTATTAGATAGAAAAGATATAAAATATACATTTTACTACTTAATTTAATCTATTTATATTTATTTTTTTATATTTATAATGACAAAGATAATTGTCATTAGATAATAGTCCGGCCTTCGCAATCCGAACACTTATATCTTGTTTTATAAATTTAATTAAATTTTATTAAGTTTTACTTTTAAAACATCTAACTTCATATTTTTTATTATCCACATGCCATTTGTGTTATTATTTTATATTGTTTAGTATTTTCAACCTTATAGTTTGAGTTTATTTTAATTAAAATTATTCTGAATTTAATTTTAAATTAAATTATTTTAATTTTAATAATATCAATCTATAATATGGTAGCTAAATTTTTGTGATGATTTACAAAAATCAACTATTTACAGATAGTTTACCACATTTTTAGTGATTTGTAATAATTTATAAATGCTTTTAATAATTGTTTAGCATTACGCCAGAACGCACGCCGACAAACAATTCCAATGTGAACTATGTTTCCAGAAATTTGGTTTTCTTAAAGATAAAATATCCCATCAAGCATTGTAAGTGAATTTTTGGATTTATTGATATTGTATTTTACCGGAAACAGATGTTGTGCGATATTTGTATGCAAACAATGTGCAAAGCTCTTCAAGACAAAAGCCTCACTAGTGATGCACAATCGTCGTCACCATTTCCAATGTAGATCTCAGCGACAACGCCTGGTTAAAGTTAGCGTGAAATCATATTGTTCACCCAACAAAAGAAATATTCAGCCGCATAATTCCAGAAGTCTACAAATTGAACAACCAGTACAACTAATTGAGCAAGCGATCAATCAAACTGCACCGTCAGCATTAAGGTATTGCCTAATAAGTAATTAAAATGGTATGTTCTGTCATTATGTTTTATATAATCTAATTAGTAACTGAACCAATAATTAAGTCATAGTTTTTTTTTCAATACAAATGCGTTCACACCAATTGGCACATACAAAATTCATGTACGAATTAATATGGAATTGCGTAATATATTGAGTATTTTAATATACATATATTTTATATATCATAATATATTAAAATTATTATATTAAATATATTACGCATTATTTGAAATATGGAATAGAATTATGTACGGAGTAATTTAGAGTTATGTACGGAGTATAATATAAATATATGCATTTCGCTAACATTAAAAAAGATTAAACCACCACGGGTTTTGATGATTAATTAAAACAGTATCAAAACATTAGGTTTTAATATTGTAATATATTGCTTACATGAGCCTTATTATTTTGTGGGTTTTATATTATCCTCGTGTGCTTCTTTCAATCCTATCAGCATCAATGCACACTACAATCATCGTGGGTGGACCAAATCAGCAGTGAGCGCACGCCTACATTTCGCCTACATTAAAAAGACCGAAACACGAAATGTAGGCGTATGCTCACTGCTGATTTGGTCCACCCACGATGATTGTAGTGTGCATTGATGCTGATAGGATTGAAAGAACCACACGAGGATAATATGAAACCGACCAATAAAGAATAGCGGTTCGTGTAAGCAATGAATGTTCACAATAGTATAAATACTGCTTACGGTTTACTGTCCAGTGAACAATTCGTTTAGAAACCACACAAGGATAATATGAAACCGAACAATGAAGAATAATGCTTCAATGCTAAAACATTAAGTTAATGATGTCTTTTAATCGACATTTATAATTTTGAAGATATGCTGAAGCTGATAAAGTTCAAAATTAAATTTATTTTTAAAGTTTGAGCTGTTTTGCCGCAATACTTTGAATGACACCCAGACACTAAAACATATTTAAAATTAGAGAATTCTATTTTTTAAATTCTAATATTCTATTAGAATATTTTTACCGGTTAGAGTTATGTACGGACTTTAATTAAGATATAATTAGTATTATCGCTAACATTAAAAACATTTTATTGTAGATAAAAGTTTTTATTTGTAGATACCCTACGCATGTTCCACAATCAGAATTGGAACCGACAGTCGAAGATTTTAACACCATTAACGAATGGAGTAGACACTTGATTGAACGAGAGGTGCAAACAAATGGTGGACAACAACAATTCTACAACAACAATGGTAACCATATTTCTTGTGAGCATAGCACTACAGCCACGATGACATCATGTACTCCTATGATCGATGGTAGCACTAGCCCATTGACAAGCGCCCTGATTATGCTAGGAGCATCTACACAAACTGACATTGAATCACTTAAGCTGTATAATACGCCATTCTTTAACTATGTTAGTGATAGCGCGGATGACGCTAATAATCAGCAAATCTGGCCTGAATTGTAAATAAAGAATAAGGCTTTTATTGGCATTTTACAATTTGTTAATTATTTATAACTTATTACAAAACTTTAGTCATTACATCCTCCGCTTTTTAGCTGATGAACTTGAGTGCGACTGTGTGTGGTTGCCCCGCTTCTTCTTTTTGCTTGCTTGACGACTATCATTTTCGTCATCAGATTCACCTTTCTCCATGTCAGCTAAAACAGTTAAAATCAAATTATTAAAAGATTGGTAATATTTGAATATCATTACTTATCAAGAGTAATTCATTACTCTTCAGATAATTACTAAATTAACAATAACAAATTGTCAAATTAAATTTATTACATTAAATATAAATTAAATATGTTTAAACGGATTTAAAAATAAAAGGAAATGTGCTATTATCTAATATGCTATTAGTATTTAATACATTAATAATTTTAATTCATTTAAAGGCGATTATAAATATCATTAAATGTTTCACGTGTTTCGCACATACAAGTTGTATGTGCGAAAGTTGTATGTGTATTATTAATTTTTTATAATAACAAATCTGAGAAACATTATCTTCACGATAGTGCGTACAGTGATCTACCAGACTATATCCAGTTTTCCCACATTACGCTAATGAATTTATTTATTTTGGAACAAATATGGCTTATTAGCAGGAATCCTTTCAATCGTATATAGTACTTTATACAAAAAATAATCAATAATATTAATTAATTAATAATAATTAAATAATAATTAATTAATATTAATAATATTAATTAATTATTAATTTACTTTTATGCTCCTACATTCTTGGCTTGCTAGGGCAGTTGAAATTAGCTAACCTTTAATGAAGTTAACTATAAAGTTGACTTTATCAAATAAATTATCAAATAAAGTAAGAATATTTGAAATTCAATTATCAATGAAGAAAATTTCTAAGTGGTTAAGCTAATTACAATTACTAACTACTTACAAAAGAGCATGACACACCCAACAAGAGAAGACGAAAATCATATTAAACGTGGATAAATGTGTCGGCGATGCAGGAAATTATCGGCCCTTACCATTAACGGCAGAATCCGAGTCCATGAATCAACCCGCTTCCGCTGCCCCGGATCTGGTCTTTTGCCGGCTCAACACGCAGCAACAGTTGGAAATATATGCCGTAACGAAGCAAATGATATGATAACCGAGGACTTGTCGAGCGTCAGCGGGAAGGAGGGATCGAAAGATCGAACCTTCGATCAACGGCATCGGATGCAAAGGCCATGCGAGCAAGACACACCCGTTTATCCCAGCTATCCTTAATACCGACAAAGTTGCAGAACAATGCCCCGTAAATAATTTGAAATGCCCTGTCACATTTATAAAATCTTTTGCAAGGGATTTCGTACGATTATACGAATTCCTAAGTGAGCACGACCGACTGTGGCGCAAAAACTAGGGTCATTACTACGGGCAGTATCCGAGGGACCGTCTGATCTGATAGCATGGCAAGATTTGTTACTTTTCCTTCGCTACTGACTACGTGTACCAGCGGCACATCATACCGGCACTCTAAGCAGTTTTGTCAAAATGGCTGCTTCACATTATTCCTCGAAGGTAGGAGGGGATGTCTACAATAGCAGTACCCAATGCACTCGCATTTCGATTCAACCAAGAAATCGAAAATTAATCGTGACGACAATGAAGAATTATGCAGAAAAATCTTTGAAAAAGTGGATCTGGTGGACGCTCGCGGCGCAATTTGTTTGTTAGCGAGCAAACACAGCTTTGCAAATTACAGTGCCGGCACGTCATGCCACTTGCAACGATTACATCCTCCTCGTAAAATTCATGATTCCGGTAGACTGGAAGACCTTCCCGATAACTCAGATTATTGTGCAGCAACTCGCATAGATGAGGTCACACGCGCAATCAGTTCCTTCGCCAATAGTGCGACTGGTGGACCTGACGGTTTAAGCCCATTGCACCTGAAGGACCTTACGGGTTCCAGTTCCACGGTAACAGTTCAACTGTTGCTACGAGAAATCGCGAACTTCTCGTCAATGGTGATGTCCGCGGCAGTTCTGAAAGAGATTAGTTCTTTCTTCTTTAGGCTAAGTTAATTGCCCTCGGAAGGCCTGATGGTAGACTTCGTCAGATCGTGATCGGTAATGTACTTAGTCGTCTCGTAGCCAAAAGGCATGCTACCGAGTCATACCAGAGGACACCAACCTTCTTTCACCGAAACAAGTCGTGTCGGTACAACTTGTGGAGCAGAAGTCGCGGTACAGCCTGTCGTACGCAAATCAGATTAATGCCACACAATACGGAGATTTTGAAATTGGATTTTCGGAATGCATTTAATTGCGTGAGCCAATTGGCCGTAATTCGAGCAGTCGAAATGCACACACCCGAGATTTCACTCCCAGTCAGAAGCTGCTACTGCGACACATCCACGAAGCCGACGTCCTATTCTCTCAGGAGGGAGTAGAACAAGGCGATCCACTCGGCCCCCTGCTTTTTTCACTGGCGGTGCACCATTTGGTGGACTCTCGAACAAGTTCGGTCAACACTCGATATCTGGATGACGCTACTCTGTCAGGAGATAGCGAAACACTTTGCAACGATATTATCAAAATTCTTGATCTAGGTAAGGAAATAGGTCTTGAACTTAATACGTCTAAATGTGAAGTCATATCGCACAGTTCCACCTACTCGAATGCGATCGCGCAATTGTTGCGGGGTGTTAAGACGGTTGAACCTGGCTAAGTGAAGCTTTCCGGTTCAACGATCGGAGACGATACGAGCATCGATGCAGCCATCGCCGACGCTACAACCGAACTAGACGAAATGACTTCCCGCCTCATGCGCTCGACTAGGTATGACGCGTTATACCTGCTTAGACATAGTGTTAGCACCCCAAAAAATCGGATTTCTCCTTCGTTCCACACCAGCCTTCAAGCGAACATCGATTAACGATTACGACAACATTTTGCGATCATCCCTCGAGGCGGTACTTAACATCCATCTCGACGATAGAGCTTGGTGCGAGGCTACCCTTCCGGTTGTTTTCGGGGGTTTCGGGATGACATCCGCCGCCAATATAGCTTTACCAGCTTATCTGTCCTCAGTGCTAAAAACGCAGGGTTAGTGGAGCGTTTGTTTTTGGGCAGTCCAATCCCAGTCAGTAGTAACCCCGACTGTGGTCCTCGCTTCTCACCACTGAGTCACCGAAGGATGCACAGAGACAGGGTTCTTGGAGCAGGCCTATTTACCAACAGATAAGACTACGGCTATTAGATTCAGCATCTGAACCATTAGAAATTGCACGTCTGCACGCGGTTGAGAGAAATGCGGCGGGTGAAATTCTAGAGGTCGTCCCATGCGTCTCTACAGGTACAAGGCTGGACGACGAATAAATATATTAATAAATATATTAATCTTGATACTTTCTTTAATTTAGATTGATATAAATCTAAATATATAAATTAAAAAAAATATTTTAATCTTAAAACTTGCTATAATTAGTTGTATAACGTTAACCCTAATTACGGTTATTATTTTATAATACGTTATCATTTAGGTGATATAAGTTTTCGTCACATTATACGATTGATTGCGGAACACAATATAAGGTTACCCGCAAATGGGGTCAGAAATATTAAATTTAAATTAATTTTTTAGGTGATATAAGAATAAAAAATTTATATTTCGGACCTATTTGCGGGTAACCTTATATTGTGTGTATAATAATAAATTTTCTCTCATTAAAAAAATAATACATCTTAAATGAGGATGTATTATTTATTATTATGTATTCTTTATTTAAAAATAATAATACATCTTCATTATAAATAAAATCAAAATGTGATAAAGCAATTTTAAGAGGGCGATGATTTATGTCACTTGATTGAGACTATAACGAAATAGTGAAATAAGAATTAAAATAGATTTTGTAAATATATACACAATTATGTATTTCAATTATGCTAAAACATATTTTTGACTATATATTTTTAATCGAATATTGCTTGGATAGTTTTTGATAAAAAATATCCAAATTAATTAATAATTAAAAAAATTATGCTCATACATTCTTGAATTCGTGTATCTAGAAGTTGAGTTACAACTCATTTACATTGAAACTAGTCACAGTTAGTAACGCATTTAATAGATGAATTTAACTTTTATAAATGAATTTAACATTTTACTTTTATGCTCATACATTGATTAAATTTAAATATAAATATTTAATAGATAAATTTAGATTAATACCTCATTTAATAACTCATTTAATATATGAATTTATATTCGTTGATATAAAAATTATTCAAATTCACTCATAAATAAATATGCTCGGCAAAAAAGTTCAATTTAATAAAAATTATACTTTATATTTGATAAATGGTACCTCTTCGAGCTTCCTCTTCTAATTCACTCCAACTTTTACCGCTGCTACCATCTTCATCAGATGCCTCTCCATCAGATTCGCCTATACACAAAAAAATATTTTTGCCCATATTTGCCAAAGGGTAAAAATTTAATAAAAATTTAATAAGTAAATAAAAAGTAAATAGGCAAAAAGGAAATATTTCTGTAAACAAAAATTAAGTCAAAAGCATATTCTAGCTTTTACAAAAACATAAAAAAATGACGATTACCCGTTATTTCGTTGAAAACTATTAAATATTCATTCAAATTATTTCATTAGAAGTGATTGCACACTAATACTTAACAGTAAAATCACGTTTTCTTTTAATTTAAGATTGTTGAAATGAAAAGTAAATTTTTAAATTAATAAATAAAAAAATTACAGACAATGATAACTTTATAAAGAAACGTTTTTATACTAAGCGTTTATGAGGATATGATAATGAATTTTAATCAAACATTGTAAGCAAACCTATGGAATCATCTTCTGCTGAATTCTCATATTCTGATTCAGATGATTCATCCATATCTGACAAATCACTCGGCTGGTAAACATCGTCATCATCATCCCCGAGTTTATCTGAACCCTCCTGTAAAAACAATTCAAATTGAAGCTTTCAGTTTCGGTTTACCGCTTCGCTTTCTGGCTCTAGGAAATTCCAGCCACCACTCTCAAAGAATCCTTCAATATCGTCAACAATAGCTTTCATAACTTTCGTCCAGTTTAAACTCTGAATTCCTTCCGTGTACTTAATATCACAGGAACTAAATACAAACAAATTAATTTACATTTAATATTTAAAACATCCTTTTTGTTGTGCAAACATTTTACGCAATGAAGACGATGTTTAATTTTGTTCGAAATTCGCAAAGTAAATTAGGTAAAATTTTATAGAATGGCTTTTAATTTTGATTTATGTCACTTGATTGAGCCATTAACTTTGGTATTTATATAAAATACGAAATGATTAAATAATTATTTTATAATTAAAAATACTCATAATAGGTTATCTGAATTAAACAGATTATAAATTTTAAAGTAATTTGTATAATCACAAGTTTAATATTATAATATTAAATTTAATATATTATTTTAATATAATATATACTTTTTATTAATAAATAATTAATAAAAAGGACTACTAGAGGTTATGTTTCAGTTAAAAATATTAGCAATGAAAACTAATTATGTAATTAGTCAATGATGTTATTGTAATCAAATCTTTAAATTACCTTATTTGGTAAACTTTGCGTTTTTCATTGACTTTTTTAAGCATTTCGATGGGTGTTTGAAATTTTTTACAAGTATCGTTTGAACAATATAAAGTCCGAAACCTTTTAACATGAAAGTTCCTCCTGATGACCTCCAAATCTTATAAATAATTATTGAAGCTGGATTAATGGAAAGAATAAATTATTTTGGATATTTCGCTAACTTCTGCTAGCATCTTCAGAACATTACCTAAGGTAATTTTCTGAAGATGATTTTTTTATTAAAATAAAATTTTTATTGATTGTTTAATAGAAATAGATTATAATTATTGGAGCTGAATAAAAGAAAGGAGGAAATTATTTTTAATATGATATTTCGCTAACTTCTGTTAGCATCTTCAGAAAATTATTTAAAGGTAATTTTCTGATGTGCTAACAGAAGTTAGCGAAATATCAAAAATAATTTCCTGTCTTCTTTGATAAAGATCCAATAATTATTTATCAATAATAAATCAGTATCAACTATTTAAAACAATTAAAAAATTGTAAAATATGCAATTTTCAAAAATTATAATTTTATTTATACGCTAATAATTTAACTTTTATTTTCACAATCGTTATTAATCTACATGGACTTACTGACTAAAGTCCATGTAATGCGGTCGTTGGTTCATTCAGCGAATGTGATGCTGACATGTCTCAAAGCCGACGAAACTCTGCGTTATATTTGATGGAAAATAATTCAAACATCGCTAATAACGTACTAAGGGGTTGCTCACAGCTTTATGATTTGGTAAACTTTGCGTTTTTCATTAAAGCTTTTAAGCATTTCGATGGGTGTTTAAAATTTTTTTACAAGTATCGTTTGAACAATATTTTATTTTTTAATTCAAATTTTATTCTCAAAAATAATTGTTTCGAATTACAAAACAACAAATTATGTTTTAATAACTTTTAATTTTTCTTTTTGTAAGGCAATTTGTAATTCGCAATATTCATGGGAACATACGTTCCCAATCAAAACACATTTCAGAATTTATCATTTATTTTATACAATAACACCTACTTAAGCCAATCTTTGACGACGTCCAGTTGACTCATCGGAATTGAATTAATCATAACAACTTTGCGCGAGTAATCTTTAAATATGAATACCATATCAAAGTTTTTCAAATGAAACTGGACTCTTTCAAAATGTACAAGTTCGATTTCTTCCAGAGATATTACAAATGGTGGCTAAAATAGAGCCATAAATATTGTAAAACTCAAAATTAAAAGCCTATATTTAATTAAAATAAACTCAAATTTAAAACTTAAATATAAATTTAATAAAACTTGACTCAAATATGATCAAATTGTATTATAATTATAATCAAATTCAAAGGTTTTTTTAATTTAACGTTCTTTGAAGTATCTACAATAATTTGGTCAAAAACGTTACGATATATTGTCATTGTTTCAAAGATATTACTTGCAGTCAAATGTGTAGCTGTTATTTACTGAAATTGTATAAAAATGCACAAAGTTTAACAGCTACTGATAAATTCCTGATGATGGACACAGTTGTGTTTGAAAATTCGATTTGGCTACAATAAAAATTTTGATTGTCAAGCTGTTTATAAAATTACTTTTTCAATTTCTTGATAAATCCTGTCTTTGAATCAAATGTTAAATGATCTTCAGCTTCTAATTTCTCGTAGTGTAATTTGAATTCTTCCATCTTTATTGCCGAAAGCTGATATCTTTATTAAAAATAACGACATTTTTACGAAGAAAATCATACATTAGAAAATCATAAAATTAGGAAAGCTTTTAATTTACAAATATTTGTTTAATATTAATATTATTGGTATTGCTAAACTGACTGTCTGCTAATTATTCTGCAGGCGTCAGCCAGACAGGAATTTATCTGTAATTAAGATTGATTGACAAAGAGAACTTACCCACTCTGTAAGATTAACAAGACAAGAACTGGTTGGTACTAATAACACCATGCTTCTATAGGGAGTACCGTGAAAGCCTAAATCTCGGAATGGAGTCTCAAATGCAATTGAGTTTGGAGCAGAGCTCTCCAATCTTTCAATAAACGTCCGGAATACGCTTTTTAGCTTCTGTCTGTAATCCCTTTCGGCCTGCTCAGCACCTATGTCATCTCTATCTCTTCGAGATTTAGTCTTATTTAAATCAGTAGCCAGTTCTCCAACTTCAGCGTAAAATTGAATGTCGATTTGTTTCTTTTTTCCAAAGATAATGGGATGCTTAAATAGGTAACTATTATAATAAATATTATAAATTCAATGCAATAAAGCAGACAAATCAGATCAGCTAACTGAGTAAACGTATTTTATATTATTTATAAATATTAGAAGACGTAAGGTTGAACTATTTATCAGGTTTCATCCTATTTTCTTTATCTCAACATGGCTATAAAGCATTATGTGCAGTGTGAAGGCATTCATTAAAAATCATAACGCCATATAGACTGATAAACAGGTTGTCCCTATCACTAGATCATGTGTATTTTCACTAATTGCAGCATAAATTTAATATTATCGGAACTTTGAAATGTTCTTCCTTTTTGGAGACTAATATAGGCACCATTGTTTTGTAGTGAATTTAATTAATATTGTTGGAACAATCATGCTGACCTCAATATGATTTTATTTTTATCTAAAATTTCTGTGAACAGAAATTTGCAGAAGCCCTCGACCAAAGAGATTGATAGCATTAATAAAAATTTTATTTTATTTTAGTATTTTATTGTTTTGTTTTTATTTCTTGTCAACGTATTTTATATTATTTATAAATTAAAAATAAAAATTAAATAATTATATCAGATTTTATCAATCTATATTTATAAATATTTATTCATAAATTAAAACATAAAGCCATTTTCTCTTTTCGCTTTTTTCTTGCAATAATAAATAATAATTAATATTGACAAATATAGGCACTACAAATATATTCACTGCAATATATTTGTAGTGAATTAAATTAATATTGTTGGAACAATCAATATTAATTATAATATTAATCAATAAATTATATTTAGAATAATAAATAATTGCCGTATAAGTCCGATCAGCTAACTGAGTCTACGTTTTTACATTATTTATAAATTAAAAATAATGATAAATAAAAATTAAATAATTAAATAATAAACAATAAAAAATAATAAATAATTGTTATATAAGATTTTATATAATTTGTTTTTAATAGTAAAAGCTGTTGTTCATTAAAATTTGAAAGTTGCATTTTAAATTTATAAAAAATATCATATCAGATAAGCTAATGAGTCTACGTATTTTAGATTATTAATAAATTAAAAATAACGATAAAATAAAAATTAAATTATAAATAAAAAATAATTGTTATCTACTTAATTGTTATAAACTTAAAATAATAAATTGAAATTTAAAATAATAGTCGATTTTTATGAATTGACTAATAAACAACAGAGTAATAATAAAGATTATAGGTCATCAGGAGCAACTTCTATGCTATCTGGTTTCGGTATCTATTCGTCGATACAACATAGCAGGATGCCATCAGGCTTTGTTCTTATGTTTCAGTAATTTGATTAATTAATTAATTAATTATTAATTTCAGTAATTTTAATACGTTTTTTGATTCATTGTATTTCTTAATTCATTGTATTTTATTACTTAATCACTAATTTTTAATTTTAGATGAATTCAGTTGAGAGTATCGAAATCTTATATTAAAAACATCTAGTAATTAGCAAACCAGCTAATAATTGGCGGACAACCTTTAAAAATAAGAAATAGGAAAAATTAGATTTTTGAAGCCTGATTTATTTTTTAAGCAGTTAAATAATTAGATCAGCTAACTGAATATACCTATTTTATGTTATATACACATAAAAAATAATGCTAAATAAATAATAAATAGTTATAAAGGATTTTATTTAATTTATATGAAGTTAAAATTAAAAAATCAAATTTATGAATTGACTAAAAAATAACAGACGTTAGATCAGAATATGGATTAGTAGTCATCTTGAGAAACTGCTATGTTATCAGGTTTCGTCCCTTATTTCTCGACACATCATATCAGCTAGGCCAAATACATTCTAATCATGTATTTCCTCTGTTGAAATTCGATTATCTAGTATCTTATTCATTTATCTTATACAAAATATACTATCTATTATTCATTCAATCTATATCAATAGATTGAATGAATATATATTTTCCATTCAATCTATATCAATTTAAAATTAAAAATTTAAATTTAAAATAAAAATCAATTTTTTATGAATTGACTACTAAATAACATGCGATGTATCAGAATAAGGATTAGAGGTCATCAGGAGGAACTGCTATGCTATCAGGTTTCGGCCCCCTAACTTCTCTACCCAATAAACAATATATTGTATCAGAATTAGGATTAGAGGTCATCAAGAGAAACTGCTATGTTAACAGTTTCGGCCCCCAGGCCTCAATATGTAATTATATTTATACAATTTATATTTATAAATGGGTAACTATTTATTTTAATTAAAATAAATATTTAATTAATAAATATAATTAATTCAAAGTAATAAAACAAAAGCAAACTACTTTTTAGGTTAATTACAATTAAATAATTACAGCTAAATAATTAGTTGACAAACGGGACTAATTAAAACGTCTTAATCAATAAACACAGTATCGTACTTTTCATTTACAGTTTTATAAAAGCTTTTAAAGTTTTGTAGATAGTTAGTAAATTTGCTAATATTACAAATTTATTTATAAAAAAATGAAATTTATTTGAAAGATTTATTTTATTCATAATTAGCATTAATATTATATAATAATTATCATAATTTAAAATGATTATAAAATCATTTCAAATAATTTATTTAAAAAAAATATTTATTTAAATAATTTAAATAATTAAATTAATTATTAAAATAATATTATTTTATTAAAAAATAATTATTTAAATAATTTAAATAATTTATTTTTATGACAAATAAAAGGCAGATAAATTAAGAAAACGAAATTAAAAATTGCAAAATACAAATAGACAATACAAGCAAAATATTTAAAATAATTTATTATTAAGATAACTTATTTAAAACAATCAAAAAATTATTAAATGGACTATCAAAATAATAGAAGCAAACATAATACCGAAATATTATCGATATACCAGAATTCTGTAATATTGTGAAATTGATCATAATTGAAATTATAAACTGATTTTATATTCATAAACAAAATTTTATTTATGAAATTTTATTAATCTGTAGGTCACATTTGCCACCTACAGATTAACTCTATTAAAATATAAGTAGATACTAATACCGTTGGAACTATTTTGGTGATAATAAAATAATTTTTTACAAATTAAGGATGATTATTAATCGGTTGATGCATATTTTGATCATATTAAGTTTGAAATTTCACAAATGTTTAATTAAAATAAGCTCAAATTACATCATAAAATATTATTTAGAAATTGCAAATCAAAGTTCAAAATTATTTGTGAATAAAGCTAATTTATAATAAATATCGATAAAGTAATTATTTTAATTAGAGAGCGTTACGTGAGATACACTGTAAATGCGGCGGATATAGTTATCTTAAGCAATTTGAAAAATTTATAATTAGTTAATAAGTTAACTAATTTATAATTAGTTACCACTAACTATAAATTAGTGGTAACTAATAATAAAATATTACTATTTAGTGGTAATATCACTTATTATAACTAATTTAACTAAACTTTTTGGTAACTTAACTTTTTGGAAGTGGTAAGATTAGCGCTAAGTGTAGCTTTTGGTTGGAAAATAAAAACTCTAATTTAGTGAAAATTAAATCAAACACGAGATAAATACAAAAATCTAGAATTTTAAAAATAAAAACTCACTGTTAAATGAAAATGCAGGAGAATAATCATTTCGTTATCGCAGGGTTGATAAAATGCATGTTTCACATTTGAAAACAAAATGTCGATATGATCACCGCGAATCGTTGTATAGCGTACACCTTAATAAAATTATAATAGAAATTAAACTAGAAACATAAACTGTGTATTAACGTTTAATATATATAGCGTTCAATAATGACTTTGTTATTTTTCTAAAAACAAGTCGCAAAAAGGTTTGGAGGCAACACAATAATCTTCAAGAAATCGAGCACACTTTGAGAAGAAAAAATGCTAAGTACAAATTTTAAAACTTGTATAACAGGGTATATATATTTTGAAAATATTAATAGACAATTTAACGGATCGCCCTGTAAAATAATTTACAATTAAATTGTAAATAATTTCAATATTTTTACATTTTAATGGTACATTTTTATTGTCATTTAATATTTATAAATATTAAATGTTTTATTAAATAAAATTAAATATTATTTAATATTTATTATTATTTAATTATAAATATTAAATAATAATATTAAACAATAAATAATAATATTAAATATTATTATTTAATTTTAATATTATTATTAAATTAAATATAAATTTAATTTAATAAATAAAATTACTTATTAAATAAAATTTTTATTTTACTAAAATAAAAATGGTTTCACATTTTGTTGATATAAAAACTTGCTTACAATTATCACATCCACTTGGGCATTACAATGAGAGCCACTCAATAAAAATAAATTAAACTTAAATATCAAAATATTTCAGTTAAATATGAAATATTTGATTATTTGCAGTATTCGTTAATTGAAGCAACCGGAAATGCTGATCCTGAGCTTAAGTATATAAAAGAGGAATCGTGAGATGAATGGAAAACTGTAGTGTGTTTTAAAAGAGTATTAATAATACTTGACAAAAAGTAAAATTAATTTCCAACAAAGAATTAAGAATCGATTTTAATGTTGCATAAAGCTTTTGTTATCTTTAGATAGAAATAGTACGTTTGTTAATAACCTTCGCTGTAGTAAAATATTAATTAGGAAGTACGCAAAACGAATGTTATTCATCGAACTTAGCTTAATTGAATTTTCTTAAAAATATTTGAATACAACGTACCGTTTTGATGGGTTTCTAGATAGCCAGACATTCGTTTCTGTGTAATGTTTGGACGAACACAAAGATCTTTAAGTCTCGGGATGTTTTTATTTGTAGAAGTAATGAGAGCATCTTGCTTTATTACACCCTAAACAATGTACAACTAAAATTATTTAACAACTATTACTTATAACAAAGTCCTGACCTCCAGTTCTCGCTTTTCTGCTTCTTGTTCTTTAAAATGCTTCTGTACATCTTTAATCAAACGGAATGCAGTATGCAAATTTGTAGATGGAGCCACAACTACTCCGGGTGCTTTGATATTCGAAGCACGATATGTACTAAATACGATACATTTAGCCAAACAATTTGTAATTCATAAATAATAATTAAAACTTTTAAAATAATAAGTTGATCAGCCGAAAAAAAAAACTTTAAAATATTGTGCAAATATAATTTGCTTTTGACTTGGTCATCTCAGTAAAGTTACATTTAAAACAAAACAAGCTAGCTAAATACCGCCCGAGAGGTTTAATAAAATGGGCTCTTGGGCGGTTTCGTCCTCTCTTAGGCTGCTAGAGCGCTCTAAGACGGTTTCGTGCGCTTTTAAGCGACTGGTGATATTAATAATTTCTTAATACTTAATAAGATCGTACATTTAGTTTATTTAAGAAATAATTTACAAAATTGTAAAAGTACCCAAATTGACTTTTAATATTTTGAAAATTCACTATTTTACAATTTCTAAATTTACAATTTTTAAACTAAATTGTAAAAGTACCTTTTAATTGTATTTATATTTATTTTAATCTTTAATTTATTTATAATTGTCACTGACTAATTTATTACTAGCTTTTAATGATAAGTAATAATTAATAATTAAAATTCAAATATCACACAAACAAGCCAAATACTCAGAACGAATTAAAGCGATCGAGGTCGGCAGATCTATTCCGCTAATTTTCTCCTCTTCTGGTTGCATTGGGAAATATACAGGCACCTTGTTCAAACGAATCGAATCAGTTCGCTCACAACGAAATATAACGAAATACACGCATGTAATCAAACATTAAACGCTGTGTTTCCTTTAAAATCGCTCGAACAGCATAAACCTGCCTTCGAAGTGCAAGAGAAAACATAGATGGCAGCACATAGGATAGTCAACGACTTGTTTAAAAAATCAGCTTCAATTTTAACAATGAAAGTTATGTATGGGCAACATTTGAGGGAACCCCTTTTTTATAATTACATTTAAAAAATTATTAAATTATTATATTTGAGGATAGAAATTTGATTTGCTGATGATAAATATTTAATTATTAATTATTATAATCATATAAAATTATCATTTAATGCTTTATAGAACAAATGATGAATTTTACTAATAAATTTTACTTAGATCAATTGAAATCCTAAAAATATTTTATATCTTACATCATTAATTTATTTTTATATCATTAATCGGCTATCTAATTGTTTTCGTAAACATTTCTGGATCAATTGATCATTTCTAGATCAAGAAATGATCCAGAACACAAGTACACATCATTTTTTGAAGACAAGCGCATCAAGGTTTGTCATACCTACCTTGTCGCTGCAGCAATCCTACAGTTGAACGTCAAGAGCATAACAAGATCCATGTTTTACGTTTTAACTATAACACATAGCAGCACAACTCATAACGGCTGCGATACATTTGGCGATGCTCTACATTTGATAACTATTTTAGACGGGCTAAAGAAATGTCTGAACCGAATATGCGCAATTACGTGATCTGTTTTTCTTGCTGACTCAGTTATTTTTTCTAGTATTGTACATTTATATTGTTCATTTCGTTTAAAAATGCTTATTTGATCGACTAAGCAACTAAGCTTTTGATTTAATGCTTAGATTACTCGATTTTTCTTAGTACCCGAAGGCAGTATCAAATCAATGGCATTGACATATTGATGTTTGCAGAGTTGCTAAAGTAATCGATGTTTTACAACTATAACTAGGTTTTAAAAATAAACCAAATCACGTTTTTTTGCCTTGAAAACATCAACGAATTGCTGCAACTTGCTGATCAAATAAAAATATGATTAAATGAGAGAGATCTCAAGGAAAACAGTCGAATTAAGACATACAGCTCTTTGACAAAAATTGCATTCGGATCACTGTACTGTTGTTCACTGGATCGTACTATGCCTGCTCCAGGATGGAAGAAATTTATTCGCAGGTATGTGTAGTCCCCTTCTACAGTGAGAGAAACATTCTATAAAAAATTAAAATTTTAAACATTAGTAAGAAACATCTGACTTACTTTAATAGTTGATATGTGAAATGGACACGGGTATGCGTATACTGGCATAACGACCGTTTCTGAGCGTTTATCTAAACAAATAATTAAATAAAGACAAAACCCATTAAGCTACTACCAACAAATATCTTCATTTCACTAATTGATGGATCGCTTGGGAATTGGCTTGAATGCTTATAAGAAACATTCCATTTTCGAACTCTATTTATTAATTTACAAACATATAAATCGATAAAATATAGTTTAGGAAACTATACTTTTCAGGAGACTGATTACCACTGGACTTCATCAGTCTAGACATTGCTGCCTCATGCAATCTTTTCGCAAGCTCTTTTTGGTGTTCAAGTCGCTTCTGTTCTGAATTCTGTTCTTTCCTTGTTTTATTTTGCATAATTGCAGTCGGCCTTCGCAACTTCCGTGTTCCAAGCATTCGTAAATTATCATCGTTATCAGCTTCACTATCATTTGAACCTTTTGCATCGGATCCGTTTTCATCATCAGAAGCTAGGGACATTTCTTCGTCATCGTCTTCACGCAATTTAACACTGATTGTATTAACACGTTTGCTTGCTGTTGTCAAAACTGTAGCTGGCGTATTCTACATAAGAAAATAAGATCAATACTGATAATTAAATATAATATAATTATAATTATATGTAATTATTATATAATTACATATAATTATGAATAATTAATATCATAATTGATATTATAATTAATGAATAATAATTAATTATTCATAATAGAATAATTATGCGGTACATGATAAAATAAGAATATTTAATAATTATTAATAATTAATAATTATTAATTAATTATTATAAATTAATAACTAATCCATTAAACATTTAGATTGAAAATTTAGTTGATCATCAACTAAATATAAATATTGCTTCTGTCATAAAGCTTATGACAAGAATATAATTCGATATTTTTCATATTAATTTCTGATATCCAAATAAAAGCCATCAAATATAATTAAATTAACGGGCAACTAATAGAAGGTACACGATATAAAACCAACCCAAAGTAAAGTCCGATTAGCAAATTGACTTATCAAAACGCAGTTAAAACGATATACTAATAAATTTTAATTTTATCATTTAAGAGAATATTTTAACAAAATTTCTTGTTAATTATAAAATTTTAATTTAAATTGGAATTTTAATAAAGTGAATATTTTAACAACAAAACGGTAAACCGTATTTTAGATAGGATAATGAATAAAGTAGTAAAAAGCTAATAACAAAACGTTTATAAAGTTTCAACAGTAAATTTTTAACATTTGTTACATTTGAAATCAAAATGTTTTAAAGGTATGCATTTTAAGGGTGTATATTAAAAATAAAAAATCTTCGATACTCAAAATCTGTTTCTTGAATAATATCTACAAACGTTAAAATAATGTTCAAAAGGCGAGAAAGTTTACCTCATCTTCAACAAGAACAGTATCCGCGAGAAACAAAGCATGGGTTCCTTTAAGATTTGCTGCCGTTTGAGTAAGGTCACTCAAGCCAACGTGAATTTGAAAAACCATTCCTACGTGAAAAAAGAAATTAATACATTTATCTCACTAAAGAAATCGTTAAAATTAGAAATATTTAATAATATTGAATAATTCTCCACAGAATTATTAAATAATTATATAATATTAAATAATTCTACACAGTTTTCGCAATTCAGTGATATTGCGTTTTATGGTTAATGTTTCATTGATATTATTGATTTTATTGATTTGGTGTATTTATTTTGTTTACCCAGTACCGAAAGGTAAAGAGGTATAATAAATTCTCTCATTATTCTCTTTTTCAGCATTTGTTCCGCTTCGTTACAGTGTCCGCATTTTCTATCTTCATTTGGTTCTATTGTTTGCACGGAGAACTTGGCCATACAATTGTAGTCGTCTTTCGCGAAGTTCATTGAGACAGCATTTCTTAATGTTGATGCAACTGGTTTTTTACGGATGTCTTGCCACGAAGTCTATCGTCAACTTTCATCTTTCTCAGCATGGGCTGGGACCACTGTGGTCTTCTTCAGATTTCACACGCTTACCTAACTGATCTTCTTTTTTGTGCTTAATGCTATATTAGATGATACTAAATAGTATATTATATGGTTGCTGAAATAGTATTACTATTTAATAATAGTTGGCCCCTGCGATACGTAATGCGCGACACACTCTTCTGTATGCTTTACGAATATCGAAAATTTCGTGGTAATTTCGCGAAATGGCAAATACAAGCTAAATTCATCGGCATTCTTTACTTTTTATTTATGAGAAACTTTTAGAATTTTGTTTAATTGTTTTGTAAATTGCAATAACTTCGTTTGTTCTGCTGTGAGGAATTTTACATTATTAACAAAAAACCTTTTCATATTTTACTGTACATTCATTCAATACGTCATTTACGTATCATGTGAACATCTGTGAGTTAATATTTTAAATATCATTATGCGCTTTTCATTGACAGAAATGTAAGCTAAATGTAAATTTTCATTTCGTAGACATTTGGATGTAACTAATAATTGCGTA
This sequence comes from Pomphorhynchus laevis, assembly GCA_012934845.2. Taxonomy (NCBI): domain Eukaryota; kingdom Metazoa; phylum Acanthocephala; class Palaeacanthocephala; order Echinorhynchida; family Pomphorhynchidae; genus Pomphorhynchus; species Pomphorhynchus laevis. Next base: position 58,603 of record WNNJ02002859.1, on the reverse strand, counting down.
AGCAATTAGTTAAATCAATGATCTTAAATCAATGATCTTAGTTAAAAGATCATTTGGTTTACCAATAGATGTTTCAATCTTTCGAATATAATATTCGCTACCTAAAAGTGTTGATAGTCAAGACAATATTGAGAAAATCCATTTTATACTTAACAATGCGTCTGTCACATTCATTTAAAAATGAAAAACTTGCGAACCGTATGCAACCCTTCAGTATGCGGAATATAAAAAAGTGATATTAATTGTCACAAGGTTGGCATTTATTAGAATAGCCTTTCTATCCTCTAATTAATGTGAAACGTCTAGTTTTATGCGATGATGGTATTTTGTTTAGATTTTTTGAGATTTGATGGATATTCGTTCGGTTGGGTGGCCATTGCAACTGATTACTGGGCTGATTGCAAATTTACATTCTTTATTTGGAAAGTACAACCAGCACGTCTGAATTCGAGTCGCTAGTGTTTCAGTAAGCTACACATGACCGTTCAGATAATTGATCATTACTAGGGCCTAGATGCACAGAAAAATTCTTGTCAATTTACATACATTTGCGGTAATATTTATAAGCCCCTTGTTCTTTATTTTTTTCTTTAATCTTACAAATCTTTGTCGATTAAAATTATACTCAAAAATCTCTAACTCAGATAGATCAACATATCGATGCAGCGACAATTAGACGACATATCGATGCGACTGTAAAACACAATTCCAATGATTTGCCATTTTTCTTGTGTATCCACTTCTACTAGAAGTAGATGCCCGAGAAAAATGACAAACCGACCTTGCTTACATACGGGAAAATGGCAAAAGAAGATATACTTTTACTAGGTTTAGTTAAACTCTGAGATACTTTTTGGTACGGAGTACTTTCGATACAATATCATTTTCAGCAAAGGATGTGTTAAATATTGATAATGTGTGAGAATGCGTGACTTCAAAATGTTTAATCAAAACTATGTTATATCTTATATTGAATGTGTAAAATAAATCTGGTGTAAAACTGTTGTAAATTATATATTGAAAATTATTATATATGTAAATTATGATTTACACCAGCAGATACATAAGTATGTTAATATAATCAATATTTTTGATTAAAGCATACTGATCAGATTATTACCTTTAATTCAATATACCCAGCCGTCGATGTAATAATTCAATTTGTATATTTTCAATGATTTACATTAGCAGATTACAAGATCTATTAAATAAATCCATATTAATTATTATTTAGGATACTGCAAATCAAGTGAATTGATTAAAATCAAGTAAAAGTTTATTAAAATATTCTTTAATTTTGTAATTAAGAACACTACATCAAAATAGTACAAACCTTTTTTAGCAATTAAACGACATTTTGGACCAATAACCATAGAACCGTCTTTGAATTCTATACCAGATAAAAATCTTATAAAAGAGCATTAAAAATTAAAAACGAGATAATAATCCAAATATAATACCCAAATATCGGAGTCAAATTGCTTGATAAATTTTCGTTTTCTTCTTTAGCATAATTAATTAAACGCTTATGTACATCACACATTACCACACCTAAAGCAAACGTTTTATTCAAAATCACACTAGAAATTTAAAAAACTGTAATTTTTTATGAAAATTGAAATGGCATATTTACCGTTAAAATGTAATCTTTCTAATCAACGTATGACAAAATTTAACAGCTTTAGTTAGTCATTGCTAACAATTTAAAAAATAATCATTTAACAGAATGAATGCTTTGACATATTATTTTTATTATTTTTCAATTTCAATTTGGAGTAATTTATAAAAAGTAAGAAAAATTCATATTTTTATACAAAATATAAAAAACTTATATTAATATATAAATTTAATATTAATAAACAAATTTTATATTAATATATAAATTTTATAATATTTAAAATTTATAATAATCATTGCAAATGCTTATTTTATATTATTAAATATTAAATATTTATATTTTATATATAAATTATATATATATTTATATTTTATATATAAATTATATATATATATATTTATAGCTAAAAATAAATTATATTTATTATTTTATAAAAATAGAATTGACGTTTGAGGCAAATCGAGACTTTTTGACGAAAGTTAAATTAATTGTATAAAAATTATTGAAAATAAACCAATGACTCATGAACTGAAAAATCATTTGATTATGTAAATAATGAAATAATAAATAAATTTAATCCCGATTGGGGCCACGAGCATAAAAAGCTTATGCCAATGGGCGCAAAAAAGTTTCCTTTTCGTAAGTTTCTTATATCCGCATCAGAAACAGGCATAAGAAAAAAAATTTTATATGCAAAAGAAACTTAGAGGGAACTTACAAATTTCCCAGTTTGCAAGCATGCCAAAACATTAAATGTTTACAATACTGTCTATCTCTAAACGGTTTTTGGTTTTAAAACCGCACATGCTTTAATACAATAACAAATTTAAAATTTTCTATAAAATAATTTCAATATAATATAATTCAATTATTTAGATGACTTAATTAATTGATAAGATAAAAATATATTAATAAAATACGTTATAATAACAAAAGCTTTAATTCCCTTGAGACATCAAAGAAATCAAAAAATATTAAAATAAAATAAAAAACAAAAATTATGATAAAATACAAAATATAAAATATATTATATTATATAAAAAATATATTGTAAAATATTAAAATAATAAAATATACGTTTTTTAACCTGAAGATCATTTATAGGATACATTAATCACAATAAAATCGTTTTAGAAATAAAAATATCTTGAACTAATAATTCAGTATAGTACAGGTAGCTGAATAAGATAATCTTTAAATAAATTTTAACAGTTTACCTTCTCTTAAAAGATCTACAAGCTTTTCTTCTAAAGATAAAAGATATTGGTAATTGCTTTCAACCGTAGCTGTAGGAAAAATCAAAAACGTTCGACCAACATTTGAACAATAGGATTTGTATCTTATTCCAAACATACAAACTACAGCTCCGAATTGAAGTATATGATCATCACTTTAAGAAAAACAAAAAATTTTATAAAGCGAGAAATTATTATGAGGAGAATATATGATGACTTAGTTTAAAATATTAAATTGGATATTTTAACTTTTATTTATTACATTAACAATAAACATGTTTATATATTAATGGATAATGTTTTTATTTAAATATCATTATGGTATATAATTCATTATGAATATAATTTATATTTTAATATTAATTATTAATATATATAATTTAAAATATTAAATTGAATATTTAAACTTTTATTTATTACATTAACAATAAACATGTTTATATATTAACATTATATTAATGGATAATGTTTTTATTTAAATATCATTATGGTATATAATTCATTATGATTATAATTTATATTTTAATATTAATTATTAATATATAAAATTTAAAATATTAAATTGAATATTTAAACTTTTATTTATTACATTAACAATAAACATGTTTATATATTAACATTATATTAATGGATAATGTTTTTATTTAAATATCATTATGGTATATAATTCATTATGATTATAATTTATATTTTAATATTAATTATTAATATATAAAAATTAAAATATTAAATTGAATATTTAAACTTTTATTTATGCATTAGTTAAAGTCTTATTTAGCGTTGCATACAGATTGAAAACGAAGCATCGTTTTAAAAAATTTATTTAATTGAGAAAGCATCTTAATACTCGGTAATTGTTAAAATTAATATACCTTGATGCACTGTACTTAAGAGAATATCTGTTGTCACCACTTTGAAATATGGGCGGATAGCAAAATTCAACAAACTCTGAGTCCTCGTTCGAAATGTATTTCTGATTGTTCAGTGTTTCATTTAATAAATCTGTCAATTTTGAATGTCGAATTTTCTACATAAGAAAGTCATCACGAACAATAGAAAAAAAGTAGTATTTATACCTGTTCACAATCGACAATATCAACGATCTTGTCTTTTAGATATTTAAGGAAAAGTTTGCTTGTCAATTCGGCAGCTTTCTTTACCCGTAATATCTCATCTTCGTCTTTGACAGCCATCATGTCAGATACGTGCATTGAAAAGTCGACCTGTATTTTTTAATAATTTTGTTTTTATTTATTAAAATATAAAATTTAATATTAAATATTAAATTTAATATTTTAAATTTATGTTTAAAATAAAATTTTTTTTTAATTAAAATAAAAACAAAACAAATTGCTATAAATATTTTAATTTAAATAATAATTAATATTAATAATTAATATTAATTAATATTAATATTTAAATAATATTAAAATAAAACAAAACAAATTGCTATAATTTTTTTATGGAAATAACATAAAATATATAGGATCTAATAATAATTGTAATAATTTTTAAAAAAGAAAACTTTATTGAACTCAACATAAATGTAATTTATTTTGGTTTATAAATAAATTAAAATATCAGCAGAAACCAAATTTCGTAAAAATATTTTGCTAAATAAATTTACATAAAATTTCTAAGGTATTAAAATAAAAATATAATAATTTTTAAATCATAAAAAGCATTTTATGATTTAAAAATTTTCAGCATCACAATTTGATATTTTTAGGTGAATATTTGTCCAAATAATAGTTTTAGCACCAAACGAGATATGGAACTTGAATAATATTAGTTGGCTGAAATTATTGTTTTTGTTTCTACTATGAAAATGTTTAATAGAGAGAGTAGTAATAAAATTTTGTTTCTAATAATTTTTTTTATTTTAACATCCGAAATAAAAGTGATAGAATTAAACTTTTCTTTATTCATTGGTATACATTATATACTCAAGAAAAGTTTATTTGATACCTTCCAGAAGCTGACAACTTTTCAAAAGTCATTTCCAAGTGAAATAAATACATGGAATTGTATATAATTTCATATATGGAATATATAAAAATTAAGTTAATAAAAATTAAGTTCGTTAATTTTTAAATTAAAATATACGCTTAATAAAGTTAATTTTATTAAGTTCTTAATCTTTATTAAGAACTTAATAAATTAAGTTATTAATAATTTATTAATTTTTCTTAATCTTTATTAAGTTAATTTTTAATTAACTTAATCAAAATTAAGTTCGTTAATTTTGGAAAAAAATAATTTATAAAAATTCCATTAAATTTAATTTATATATAATATATAATATATTTTATCAAATCAGCTAACTGAGTTTACGTATTTAATATAATTATAAAATAAACAAAACATAATAATGCTAAATCAAAATTTAATAATTAAATAATAAAATTAATAATTGTTTGAAGATTTTTCATAATTTATACCAAGTTAAAAAAAAATTGGAATTTAAAATAAACGCAATTTTTATGAATTGACTAATAAACAACAGACGTTGTATCAGAATAAGAATTATTACATTATATTATAATATATACTGTAATATATATTATAATATATTACAATATTATTATATTCAAATAATTTATTCATTGGTATATATTATAGACTCAAAAGTTTATTTGATAACTTCCAGAAGCTGGCGACTTTTCAAAAGTCATTTCTAAGTGAAATAAAAAAATTCAGAAAAATAAAATAAAATTTTATTTTTCTAAATAAAATCTGGAAAAATTCCTAACAATTTATATAATATATTATATATTACAATATTATTATATTATAATAATATTAATTATGTCACATATATTTAGGTAATATACATAAATATTAAAATGATTTATGTAAGATAATAATATTTCAGTAATTTCTTCAATTTAATTTATTCTTTTAAAAATTAATATTTAGCAAGCATTAGCAAATATTTCAAGTTCCTAAAAACTTATAAGGGAAGTTTGCGTTAAGCTTAGAATTTGAGTAATAAATGAACTTAAAGTTGAGATCTTGGAGAGCTTTACTCGAAACGAGTTTAGTAGATTTTTGGCTGGAAAATAAAATCAGCTCGTTTTTAAACTTAACTTTGTTGTTAAAACTCAAAGTTAACATTAATATATAATTGTATAGCAATACCTTACAATTATATTATAGGGTATATATTATATAACAAAATATTATATAACAATACCTTATAATTACATTATAGGGTATTGAAATTAATGAATAGAAAAAGTACGAATAAACCTACCTTTTCCCAGCCTTTTGCATTGATTACTGCTCTCCACTTATCAGCAAATGGTCCTGTACTCTTATCCTTTCCAAGTACGCCAATTTTATGAATCTACATAATTGGTGAAATTAGTTTAGCTTTAAAAAAGAAAAGTATTAAAGTACATCACTGTTCTTTTCCATCAATTCAATAATTTCAGACATAAATTGTTCATCCACATCCTGCTTTTTGCGTTCAAAAAATTTCAACTGCATATTTTCAGGTAGATTTTCTTTGGATCTTTCCATCTAAAGATAAATTTTGCAACCCTAATATATACTCATTTTCTCAACCTGTCTGATATAATCTAACTTCTTTGCGCTCGCTAAGAATATTGCCAAATCTTTACACAATATTATCAAAGTATCTCGAAGGACGCAATCGAAGAACCAAGTCTAAAGTGTATTATATTTTTAAAGTTTAAACACTTTGAAAATCAGCTCGTTTTAAACTTAACTTTGTTGTTAAAACTCAAAGTTAACATTAATATATAATTGTATAGCAATACCTTACAATTATATTGAAAATCATTTGATCGAACAATGAGAATTGTTCGAACAAACAATTCTCATTTGAATTAATTTTCGGCTCAAAACAGGCATATGTAAACAGAATAGGTATTTGCTAATAAACTGCAATGTAAATAATAAATGACTTGCCAATAAATTTGTTGGATATTAATATTAATAAATTTATCAATTTAATTTATTCACCAGAATTTGAAATTTTCGGTTAAATTTTAAAAATAAAACAATTAATGGAAACAATCATAATTGCAATAATAATCGTAATAATTTATACGTTAATTATTAATCATAACGTAAACAAGAAAAACTTTTAGCCTTAATGAAAAGGCTTATAATTTTAGCCCTTAGTAATGTAGGTTGCGTAATTTTCGCACAGTAATCAGTAAGTAATCATTTAATAAAAAAGCTTAAATTAAACAAATCACTTATTTGAAATTAACTGACCTGAATTGCAATTGATTTTGAATAACTGGCATCGCCATCTTGTCCAACGATAACACACACTGCACCAACATTGTGATTATTAGTATGCTGATAAATATAATAAAAATAATATTAATACAAAATATAATAAATTAAATAATCAAAAATCATCAGCAAAGCAAAAACAATTTGTTATTCACAGGAATTACAAATTTACGAGTTACTAATTGTCTTTGTTTTGTAAGTTTTTATATATTTTTACTTTTTGATTGTATTACATACTTGTTTATGCTCAGTGTATTATTATTTTGTTATTTGAACTAACCGATGTGTAGCTCTTATTTCCTGAAATGGTATAAAAATGCACAAAGTTTAACAGCCACTGAAACAATTTCTGATGATGTGCTTGAAAATTTGAATACACCCTTTTTTATTATAAAATAAAAAGTCACCGTAATGATCTAAACGTCTTAAGTAAAGGTTTTGATTAACCAGTTAAGTGAGAATGTGTTTTAAACTGTAAATAAATGAAAACATATAAGACAACTTAATTTATAATAGCAAACGAATAAATAAAATTGTTAATAAATAAATCTATGTTAGCGTATAACAACCCGAATTCTTAATTTTTATAATAATTACAATTTGCTGTTATTTACTATTGTAATGGGATAAACTTTAGAATTGATTACAGGGATTACAATACGTACCAATTTAAAAATTACTATTTCACTAAAAATGACTGATTTAAAATAGCACGTAACTTACGTTGAAAAACTGATAGAATTTGTTAAGTCTATTCAGGAATGTTAGACGATCAAGCTCCACCATCTTAAAAATTATAATCTAGAATGACGCTTGATGATATGGGAAATATTTAAAATGTGAAAGTAATACAAACATTTAAAATGTAAAAACGTTTTAATCAAAAATAATCGTTTTAGCAAATGATAAAGCGTATAAAATGTATAAGCTTAAGTAACTCATACAGTAATAAATTTTTAATACTAAACGCCGATATGTCAAAACACCGTTTTAAAAATACCTGACAAAGATAATGTTATAAATAGATATTTACAAAATTGTCAAGCTTCACCACTAACTTATACTTTACCAACGGTTTAACTATCAATACATCAAAATGTGTTTGCATGAGCATGCGAACACGCAATCGTGCAGCAGATCCTATATATTATCTAGATTATTATTCTTAGACCACCCAGGAGCTAGTGCTCATACGGTAACATTACAAAATACAAAAAAGCACAAAAGAAACCAGAGAAACTAAAACATGAAGGGTTGAGATTCACAGTACTATTTTTATAAACATTAGTTTTGATTTGGTCCGCACTATTTCCAAAGGAAGATTATTCCATTCCTCGGTAACTCTGTCCACCAAGCCGGTTGAGCCCTTTTAACCGCCTGCAAACTCGATTAATAGTGCATTCATGTCCTCGCGTACGAGCTTCCGTCCGCAAAGGGAACATAAAATGAATTACTTGTAGGATCATTAACAGCCTGCAATGTGACAACAATATCCTTCACTTTGCGTTTAAGAGACATGATGATAAGGTCATCTAGTTAGTAGCACAAGCAAAGAATCTTAGTAAATGGGTTGCTAATAATTCCTCAACTCGTCAACACACTGATCATGCATGTGCTATAGCTACGTGTATGATAGCTATGATTGGTCGAACGTTTAGTTATCGAAGTCCAGGAAACGCTGGACTTAGTAAACGCTTTCGTTATCAGTCATTTACTCAAAACTCAATGTTCATACCTTATAACGATAGCTACGCGTCGGCAATCACTGCTAGTTCATTAATATAGAGGTTATCCATATAATGATGTACTTTAATTCTGGAATGCATTCTGTACATCATCTTAACGATTTGCGAGATATGTACTTGTGATGAGAAATGTTTAGCAAAAAATATGACGTTTCATGTGAACTGCAGACAATTCGGTCCACTCGGACTTCGCTGTATCGTTTTTGTCTCAGTGGCATCTGAGTTATACGGCCCAAAATAATTCAATTTGACAGATAATTGTAAATCCATAAAACCGTTTGAGCGAACAGACTAGCTGTTTAACTTCATTTGAGTTATTCAAACTAAGCTTTATTTTAAATTGAGATGGGTTATTACTTTACATTTTTACTATATCGAGTGCAACTTTGAGCTAATCATGTTGTCGAAATAAAAACGATTTTTATCCTCTAGATATCTACTTATGTATGGAGGAACAATAAAATTTTAAGGAACCCTTGCAAACCTGTATATGGATTACATGTTTATAATATCTACTCATGTACGGAGTAGGTATTCAAATACCTCCTTCATTCCCATTTTCTCGACACATTATTTAGATTCTTGTTTTTTTCTTCGTGGTCATGTAAGCGTCCGCCGGCACGCATTTGCCACGTAAAAAAATCCTTTTTTATATAAACAATTAAGATTTTCTTAGTAACAGAAAAAAGCAGGATTAAAATATGTAATACATGCATAAATGAAAATGTCATAGTAGAAAAAAGCGGCGATAACAGACAATTTCAGCTGAGCTGTCTTCGTATAATAACGGGCAAAGAGGATTAAATCAACCTGTATATATAGATAACTCACAGATGATAAATAGCATGTAAGCAAAATGAGTGAGGGCATGACTTATATAGAATATATTCTTAATAATGTCACTTGATGAGAATGATTCATCGATTAGTAACTAATGCGAAAGTAATGCATGCAGTTTGACAAAGATTTGTTTAAGTCTTAAGTGTTTGATAAAGATTTGATTAAAAAGTCTAAAGCGTTTGACAAATATTTGATTTAGAAGTCTAAAGTGTTTAATAAAAGACTTGACTAAGAAGTCTTACGCATTTAGCAAAGATTTGATTAAGTCAATCAATTGACAAAAAATTGATTCAAAAACGTCAATAGGCCACAAGTGTAGTTTGGCATTAAGTTACATTATCCACATAAGCTGTGAATATATGTTCGCTTCGATAATATATTGATCAAATACGGGACATAATAAACGATTATCATATCGATTATTAATCGTTATAATAAACATTATAACGATTCGGAGTTACGTTCAACATTGAGGACTCGCCATTCGATCTTCAATAGCTACAAAGTTGAGGAGTGTAGTTTTGATGGTTTTAAGCAGGCAAGACATTTATTTAATTCATTGAAGAGGAAGAAGCAGTGGGCATTTGATAATGAATAAGCTGACCGGTGTAAATACGACTTAAAGGTCCTATTTTAGTAACTATCAAGTAGGGGAGCTGTTGATTTTTCGATTTGTAACTACTTCTATGACATTTCCACGAATAACCTAGCTGAAGAGTTTGCGGCACACTATTGCACTTCAGTAGAGCCCGCAAATATACATGAAACTTTTTGTATGAAATCTAGTGTGTTGAACACTTACTCTGACACTAATCTTGAGTTGGACCTTGACAATTTGATAACGCCAGCTAAGGTTTATTCCGAATTACGCCGTCTAAAAGCAAATAACTAAAGAGGTTGTGACTTACTACCTTCTGCTTATCTACGCAGATTAGCAGGCTCAATTTGCGTTCCTCTCTGTGCAATTTTTCGCCAGTCAATCTTAGAAAGATCTCTTCCTAATGTGTGGAAGCAGTCAATTGTTCTTCCCTACTTCAAGAAGGGAGATCGCTCTTCCGTCGAGAATTATAGGCCGGTGAGCATTACCTGCATTTACTGTAGAGTGTTGGTGAGGTTTGTACATCGCTACATGGTTGAGTTTTTACATGTAGAAAAATCTTTAGTATAAAACCTCGTAGGCTTCTATATATTTTAATTTATTCAACATTGTTTTATAATCGACAAATTTTTCGAGCCGGTAGTATTAGACTTATCTCCCTATCGGAATGATGCAAATAAGGAACGACGTCATTTGATTAAATGCGTTGATAATTTTCTCGAATCGCTGGATTCAATCACAGATTCTCAAAGATTGAATATTTTAGTTAATGCCGAATATTATCTGAGTATGAGCCTGTTGGTGGTTGTGACAAGTATGACTCAATGAAAACTATTCTTTCGTATAAATTTTCAAAACGTCGAAGCGATGTATTTTTGCGCCTACATTAACGGAGCCGAAAACAATAGCAGACAGACCATCGATCAATTAGTGCCTTTTAACTATTAACATTTCTTTTCAAACGGGCTCATTTGAGGGAACCCATAGACGTTATAAATTTCGACAATAAAAAATTATTAATAAAAAATTGAGTACAAGACAAAGCCGCAAATGGCTGTTCAGTCTGTTCACTGTTGATATAAAATAAAAATAAAAAATGAAGTGTAGAATGTAATCAGCCGAATGGGTAGTTCAACACTGATGATTCGAGCTGTCATGCATCCACTTCCTCACTTGAAGTTTAAAATGCAAATAACTGGAGGCACAAGCTATTTCATCAGGTACTGCATTCCAAATGTTAATTAAACGATGGGAGTGTATCAGTAGTTCTAAACTTTATAACATTTGTGGAATATCCTTAAAAAGATTTGACAACTTCCCACGTTGCCAAGAGATCAAGATACAGTAGTCTTTGTCTCATTGAAGTCTCATTGAAGTCTATTCCGAATTACAGTCTAAAAGCAAATAATTCAAGAGGTTGTGACTTACTACCTTATGTTTATCTGGGCAGATTAGCAGGCTCAATTTGCGTTCCTCTCTGTGCCATTTTTCGCCAGTAAATCTTAGAAAGATATCTTCCTAATGTGTTGAAGCAGTCAATTGTTCTTGCCTACTTCAAGAAGGGAGATCGCTCTTCCGTCGAGAATTATAGGCCGGTGAGCATTACCTGCATTTGCTGTAGAGTGTTGGAGAGGTTTGTGCATCGCTACATGGTTGAGTTTTTTCGTGTAGGAAAAATTTTAGTCCCTAATCAGCACGGATTTCGGAAGGGTTATTCAACTGTTTCAAATTTGCTTGATGCTCATCTTGATTGGACAGCGAATAAGACACATTATACCGATACAGACATTATATTCTTCGACTTTTCTAAAGCTTTTGATAGAGTAGATCATGGTCTACTTCTTCAGAAACTTGTCAATACTGGACTCCCAAACATAATAGTTGATTGGATTAGAGAATTTCTTCGTGATCGTTGCTTTCGAGTACTTGTCGATTGGTCATTGTCTGTGTCTAGAGAATGTCATCTTGGAGTACCTCAAGGTTCAGTTTTGGGTCCGCTTTTATTCAGCATTTATGTTAAAGATTTGCCTGGGTGCATTCGCTTTCGATCATGTTTGTATGCAGATGACTTAAAAATATGGCGGAACATTCATGTGAGGATGTTGATAATTTGCAAACTGACATAAATAATGTGGAGTTGTGGGCGGCGTCTAACAAGCTTGTGATAAATGTTTCGAAATGCAAACACATGCGTATTATTAGTAATGCTCGCAAGCAACTAACATCTGTTTGTTACAAATATAAGGGATGCCTTGTTGAGTGTCGATAGTTACAAAGATTTAGGAGTATGGGTTACCTCTAATTTATCAACCAAAAAGCACACTGAGCAAGCTTGTGCCAACTCCAATAAAATGATAGGTATGATTTGACGCGCGTTTGTTCGCGTTGATCCGACTGCTCTGCGGCCTCTGATTTTAGCACATGTATTGAGTAGACTTTTATATGCAGCTCCGGTTGTATACCCACGTACTGTGCATGAACATAAGAAATCAGAGAGGGTACTTCGCAGAGCAACAAAACTAGCACCAACGTTGGCGTCGCTGCCTTATGAAGACTGACTGAGATCACTAGGACTTGAGACCGTTACATGGACCCGTCGGTACATGGATATGTGCCTTGTTTGGCATTTATAGACATGATATGAAAAAAGTTTTCTTTATTATTGCAAATACTTTATCTTTAATGCTTAAATATAAGTTTGAATAAATGTTACTTTAATTGATTAAATATTATTTTGTTTATAATTTTATTGTACACTTAAATTTGTGTCTTTCTTCGTATTAGTTAATAATGGCTTTATAGACATGATATGAAAAAAGTTTTCTTTATTATTGCAAGCTTTTAACACATCGTGTATTTTTCAAGCAAACAAAAAAGACATATTTGAAAGCACAATTTTAAACAACAATTAACTTATAGTTTATAATTTTATATTTTCTGATTGTAAGATCTTTTTCGTTACACTAATCTCTAATAATTAATCACCAACTTTAAATGATCAAGTAGCTTGGATTCCCTACAGGACGCCATGCCACTTTAAAAATTGATAATGACTCTTGTATTAGATTAATACTTGAATACTATTTATAATCTAATAGCTATTAATTGATTATACAACATTTAATGTCATTAGTTCTTTCAAAAATTATATCCCATTACATTAATAAATACTCACGATTTAATAAAAAACACTATTTAGAACTTATATAAGGACAACATCATGGATTATTGTTATTTTAATTTTATCATTATTTGTTTAAAAGAATTTTTCATATTGGTGCCGTTGGTTTTTAACATGTTTAGATTATGAGATCACTTGTAGATTTTTTACAGTCCTAATATTTAAAATCATTATAGATACGTGAACGAAGACGAGTTACGATATAATAACTATCACTGAGACCTGGCTAAGTATAGACATACTTGATTCTGAAATAAGTATCGATGAATATAATCTCATTCGTGGGGATAGACAATGCCGCAGGGGTGGTTGTGTTGCTAGACAATGCCGCAGGGGTGGTACAGCTTGTACGCATTTGCCACATTAAATAAATTTGTATTATTATATAAGAGACTCATATAAGAAAATTTATGTGTTCTAGCAAATTACAAAAAAGCTAGCCACCCGAAACGATACCTCGAGCATCGAACTTTCTTGGCTGCTTAATATACTACTTACGATAAATAACATACAATATTAATACACAATCGGAAGAGCAAGGTCCTTGCTAAATGGTCCGAGGAAACACTTCATCAATGTAACTCTGCTGCACTTGTAATGGTCCTGCAGCTCGCTGTAAGGGTTGCAAATGTGCGAAAAACAATAGAAAATGCACAAATTGTCGAGCTTCTGATTGTCTGAATTCTTCTAATATGGAAACTCTTAATGTGAATCCTTACGATGAATGTTCAGATTCTGCATCTCAGTCAACTAAAATTAATAAGTTTGCAGGTAACCCTTCTATTAACTTCACATCTACTCAATCCGTAATGAACATACCTAAATCTCCGCTTACCGAAGTCTTATCTATGAGACAAGTTTACGACCATGTCATCCAATGGCGTCCCAACTTATTGATGTTACCAGCGTGTAATGCTAGTCGTATGGTCATCAAGATACTGACATCTTTCTAATCGTGCGTTGCAAGCAATGGGATGGACGCAAATTTTTCCTTGATAAAGGCAACAGTATTTTCTCATTGTATTTTGCAGAGATTACAAACTTCGAGAATTGGGATAGTAAGAAAAACCTTAGAGCGCAGACTAGCACTTTGGGAATCTGGGAAAATAGGCGAACTGTACAGCGAGGCAAACTATCTGCAGAGTGAAAGATCTTTGCGGAATGACAAGAATGATATGGATTGGACTAAGCGCTATCGAAATTTAGTGACTCGTGGACGGTTGGCAGCAAGTACGTCCATTTTGGAAGGTGAAACTCTATCCCGAATGCTATCACCCGACGAATGCATAAACGGCAAGTCCGTTAGGGAAGCACTATCTGATCTTCATCCTCAAGCAGCACCTATGATGCATAGTACATTACTCTCCGATTAGTTACCTGGAACAGTTACTCATCAAACTAGCCGATATTTCGTGTTGGACGATCAATGTATTATTCGTGCTTGCAAGCGAACTCAAGGTGGAGCTGGTCCATCTGGCCTAGACGCACTCAGCTGGAGGCACATGTTAACGAAATTTGGACAGGACTCGATAAATTTAGCACGGTCCCTTGCTTCATTTGCGATAAGGCTAGCGACTGAGTCAGTGGAACCCATTCAACTAGAAGCTTTTACAACTTGTCGCTTAATCGCCCTACAAGAGAAATCGGGTGGCATTCGGCCGATTGGAATCGGGGACACCGCAAGACGAATAGTTAGCAAGGCAATAATAGAGATCGTGAGAAAGGATATTCAACAGGTGGTCGGGATTTCCCAGCTAGCTGCGGGACAGAAAGGAGGTATCGATCATGCTGTTCACTTACAACGTGCAAGATATACATCAGGACGTGACATGTGTATGCTAGCCATAGACGCTTCTAATGCGTTCAACTCTCTAAATCGAAATGTAGCACTGCATAACATAGAGTACGGATGCCCCTCGTTATCACGTGTACTAAATAATATATATAGTACTCCTGCACAATTGGTTCTTGGAGATGGCAGTAGCATCTACTCAATGGAGAATTTTACACAAGGAGACCCCTTCGCGATGCCAGGTTTCGCAATCTCGTCGCTTCCTCTTATAGCACTTATCAGTCGTTCGGTCCCCAACGTTTTTCAAAAATGGTATGCCGACGACGCGAATTTTGTTGGAAAGTCGGATGAACTGAAAACGGTATGGGATTTACCGATTCACGAGGGTCCTAAATTCGGCTACCATGTGAATCCAGAAAAGAGTGTACTTGTGTCGCATTTCCCGATCTCTATTCACAATATTCCCTTACCAGACATCAAAACCTCGATCAACGGAACAATGATCTTGGGTGCTCCAATAGGGTCTGCAGAGTTTGTGGAAGAGACTATCCAATTGAAAGCATAGAAATATACCGCACTTGTGCGAAAACTAGCAGTGGTTGCCAACATCGATCCGCACGTTGCATACTGCGGCCTGATAAACTCAGTCCAAATGAAATGGATATTTTCTTTACGAACAAGCAAGTGTCATGAAGACTGGTTAACGGACTTGGGATCTGCACTTAGAGATGTTCTTCTTCCCCTTTTCGCAGATTGGAATATAAACCAGAATTGGAAGGTGTTACTCACATCTCCTTTAAAGCTGGGAGGACTTGGAATTGTGGACCCCACCTTTACATTGAGTCTAGAGTACGATAGCTCATTATCTCTCGCATCAACGTATGACATCGGTGACCAAGCAGAAGCTTATTATGATATTCAAAAATCAAGATTACTAGAGATTACTTCCATACGAATGAGCAGGTTGAAAGAGCGACTACATAGCGTAGCTGACAATTTCGATTCTTAAGTTCATAACGCGATTTCGCATGCGATGCGATCAGGTGCATCATCGTGGTTAAGTGCATTGCCTCTATCAACCGAAAAGCACAATCTATCTTCCAATCAATTCAAAGATGCCATAGCCAGCCGTTATGGACAAGTGCCTTCATAGCTCTAACGAATCGTTTTTGTCCTTGTGGTGAGAAGCTGGATATAAGTCATGCACATGCTTGTAGAAACGGGGGCCTTCCTATTATACGCCACAACGCTATAAGGGACATACTTTCCATAGAGCTTTCTCGAGTGTGTAACTCTGTGAACACGGAGCCGGTCCTGAGCACAGTACCTGCAAATCTAAAATTTATGGAACGCACAACTACACGTGACATTAGTGCCCGGCTTGATATTGTTTGTTCTGGTCTTGGCAACGATTGGTTTGAGCGTACGTTTCTAGGCGTTACGGTTTTTTCGGTTTTTGCTCAGGCCAGTAGCTAAAAGCAAATTTATCTCTCAAAGCAAATTTTCAGTACAATGAACAACGAAAATTGTCTAAATACAATGAAAGAATAATGGAGGTGGAACGAGGGACATTCATTCCGTTCGTTTTATCTTCATCTGGTGGATTGGGGGATCAGGCAATCAAATTACTGAAAACCCTTTCTGGTGCAATCTCTCGCCGAACGAATGCAGAATACGCCGAAACGCTCACTCGGATCAAAAGGAAAATATCCATTGAAATAGCCCGCTCCGCCTCAGCATGTTTACGAGCCCCACGTTTACGCAAGAACGGTGCAATACAGTCAGACGCAACTAAATTAAACAGCTTGAATCAGTTTTTCTCAGAAGAAATTGTAGACAATGATTTGTATCGTTGAACTAATGCCCATTTGCGGGTATATAATAATAATTTAAAATATATATATAGGAGACTCATTATCTATAAAAATAGTCGAATCTAGTAATTCTTCGTCTGAATGTGATTATTTGTGGGTATCTATTAACCAAGGGATTAGGAACCTAACGTTTGGTATATTTTATCGACCTCCGTGTTCGTCAATTGCCTCTGTTCAATCTTTTCTGCTTAGTCATGTAAAAATGTCTAAAGAGGGAGATTTGGTTATCGTAGGAGACTTTAATATGCCAAAAGTAAACTGGAAGGATTATGTTCCCATTAGTGGATGTGATCATGGTTCTTGTGAACTCTTAGAAGTTTTCAATACTTTTAATACTTTAAATTTATTTCAGCATATCCATGAGCATACGCGATATAGGAAGGATAAGTCTTCTTTGCTCGACATTTGTCTCACTGTCAAGGAGAATGCTATTGGGAATATTAAGTACGGTCCATCCAATCGGTTCAAGTGATCATGCTACCATCGATTTTCTTATTAACCTTGATCTCAAGGTATCTTCTAATTGTAATAAATTTCCGAATTTCAAGAAAGCCGATTATTCCACTATTATAACTCTTCTCTCAAATATTCAATGGCCCAACCCTTATATTTTAAAAATACAGCCAGCGTGAGACTTTTTCCGAAATACTTTACTCTCAATATTATTGGCACATACACCTGTATGCTCTATTCGAAAAAGACTGAAGCATCCTGTATGGGTGGATGCGTCCCTACGATCTCTTCTAGTAAAACGAGATCGCGCCTTCCTGGATTTCAAACGGGGTATTAGATCTTTCTCCTCATACAAGGTTATTAGAAATAGAGTCACTTCGATTAAACGAAGTAAACGTCATACCTACATTATTGGCATGTGTAAGTCCATTAATCGGGCTCTTTCAGATCCTAACCGGCTTCAGAAGGACAGATTTCCTACACTCGTAGTGCAACTCACATGATTTTACTATTAACATATAAAAGCCCTATCCCATGCATTTAGGTCAGTTGATGTGCTCTGGCTCGTACACTTTAGGCGGTGCTACCATTTAAATAAATATAATACAAATTTATTTAATGTGGCAAATGCGTACAAGCTGTACGCTTACAAGTCCACAAACAAAAATGAGAAAGTCAAGCAGATAAATTGTTTAAATGGGATCGGATTTGTCGTTTGAAGCACTGCAGGGAAGTTGATTGGCGTATATGAATGGGCAGATGATTCTACGATAGAGGAGCAGCTACCAGGAAGGAGCGGAGTCCAAAGGAGGTAGAGTAGTTTGGGACATGTAAAAGAAGGGAATTACAGGAACGCAAGGAACAGTAAACAGGACGAGAATTATCAAGAAAAGGAAGGTTGAGTAAGGATGTGCAGAGAATAGGAATATCGAGAGGTTTTCAGGGTCGACTTGGTGTAGATAATGGTAAATGCGGAGAAGGAGGATGGGGACGAGTAAGAGTAAGAGTGACAAGGAAATGATCGGACAAACCAGGATCAGTAATTGACAAGGAGGTATAGTCATTGAAGCAGTTAGGAACAGCAATGATGTCGAGAGTACCGCCGAGAATATGAGTTGGGATTGTTGAAAGTAATTTATAGTTAAAATCAGAAAAAAGATTAGTTAAAGTGATAGAGTCAGAGTCAGCAGGGCGATCAAGACGAATGTTAAAGTCACCGAGAACAAAAGAAGGAGTATAAGACAATGAACAGTGAGACATTAGATCTGCAAGGTCGTTAAAGAAGATACGTGATGGGGCAACTGAACCTGGACGGTATACAATCACAAGTTCCAGAGGGAAAGGCGTTGATAATCTGCATATGAGTAATTCGAACGAAGTGTAACGGATGTTAACGTTGATTTTACGTAAAGACATTGGGTGACGAGCAATGGCAACAATACCGCCATGGTTAGAAGCAGTAGATGTATGAGATGTAATTTGACGAGCTGATTCAACTAGAGAACAACCAGAGCGACATAGACGACGAATAGCAAGATCGTCGGAGTCAGAGTGCCAGGATTCGGTAATGCAGAGAATATCGATAGATAATTGATCGAAGATATCGAGAAGCATATCAGCTTTATGAAGAATGGAGCGAGTATTGAATAGACTAAGACGAAAAGTATGCTTAGGAGCGAGATCGACTAGCGAAGAAGACAAGGGGGAGAGATGGGACGCCATCGAATTTTTGGCCTTGTGTGAAGAACGTGAAAATTTCCGTTGATTTTACGTATAGATAAGGATGACTCGCCGTTTGTTTCACGTCGATGTTTTTCAATTTAGGGTGCTGTTCTCCTCGTTTGTCCTTTCTCATATGCTATATGCTTCATCAGCAGTCTTTCCGCAATCTAAGGGTGATCTGCGTTTACTTGAGGGCATTCTCAGTAAAGCTAGTCATATGGTTTATTCTATTCGAGATATTCCCTACCCTCAGAGACTAGAAGTTCTAGGCATATGCGATGTTGAGACGTCCTTAATTAAAGCAGATTTGATGTTGGTGTGGAGGACACTGCACTCTTCTAAGCACGTTTTAAACCCTCTATTTACACTTTCTGCTAATGAAAATCTACGAGGACACAAGCTTAAACTGGTACACAAACTGAGACCGAAGCGGAACCGAGGTGACATAAGACATCGAATTGTCAAACATTGGAATAAATTACCATCTACTGTTGTTGAGGCCACACATGTATCAGAATTGAAGAATTATCTTCGTGCTGAATTCCGCCCTGAATCCTGACTTGTTTCAGCTATTTGGTGGACAATTTTTTTAATTTCTCTCTCTTTTTTTACTGTGATTCCCCTGTTTTGAGCTTTGCTCTTTTGGCGGTCAATGAATAATATATTCATTATAAAAACTTTTCTTATTCTTGAAAGCTTTCAACACACAGTGTCCTTTTTAAGCAAAATTTTATTTGCCTGAAAAGGATACTGTTTTATAGACATATCATGTCTATAAAACCATCATTAACTAATATTCCTTTACTGAATGGAATTAAACAGTTAAGGAATTAAAGTAACAGTTAAGAAATAACTGATATTAAGCACTTATATTCCTTAACTGCTTACAAAATAAGAAAGTGTTTTGTTTAGAACACAAAGCAAGTACTATGTTTAGAGTATTCAACATATCTAGAAAGATGAGTCCTATGTGATATACAGAGCACATGTGCTTCTAAAAAATTTAATATGATAATCTAAGAGATCCCTTAAACAAATAATTGATATATAATACGGAAAATGATGCTAATGATCGAAATATTGGGTGAGCACAGCACCCACGTTTGACACATTTTTGCGTTTTTTGAAATTTTGGAACAGGATCAATAAACACCAATTCAGACCAGTGATTTATGATTATTATGTCACCACCAATGGAGCAAAAATCTTGTTAATAGATGAGATCATAAATAATTCAATTTCGTAATAATGTTAAATATATCAATAAAAGTGATTTTTTGTAGTTGATGGAATCAGAATTAGTAGTTTTTTTCGTTCCGAGTCAGGCCGAAGTTTATTACAATTATGTCCAGTCACATATTTTGTTCACATATTTATTCACATAAATATGTCGGCATCTGCTTATGAGGCCGATTTGAAAGGAATAAATATGTGAACAAAATATGTGATTGGCCATAAGCAGATACTGATTACATTGAAGTGGTCGGCCTCTGCTACTATAATGTGCTCGATCCTTCTACGTTGCGCATTCTCTGTTCGTTATACGTTCTGTTAGGGTTCTTTGTCATTTGAGCGTGCTTCGTCGCTCGAATGGCACATCTGTTTGTAGACAAGTCGTTCTTCAAATCTGAATCATCTAAAGACTTGATGAATTGTGACTGATCGACCCCGCTTGAAATGTCGATAAGCTCATTGCACTTTGCAAATCTCCTATTTCATTATCCTCAGTCAATATATTTTAGTTGAAGTTTTCAGTAACGGTATTGTCTGTGATTATATGCTGGTTGATCTATGGATAAGGCGCTAAATGTTTCACGGAAACAATACTTTTTTTAATCGGCGTGATATGTGGGCTGTTTTTACAGTACTATCAAGTAGCTATACTATCTCTGTTCGTAAAACTAGTTAGTCAGTCAATGTTTTTACCACTAATCCTGGTTCCATCAACCACGAAGGAATGCTAACATTAAAACCGGACCATCGTTCAAATTTAAAGAAGAGTTCGTGAGGAATACAATTTGTTGACATACATAGAAGTGAATGAATTAAGTGCAGTGCTATCGAAATGCATTTTTGCCAGC
The DNA here is from genome assembly GCA_012934845.2 of Pomphorhynchus laevis. Classification (NCBI taxonomy): domain Eukaryota; kingdom Metazoa; phylum Acanthocephala; class Palaeacanthocephala; order Echinorhynchida; family Pomphorhynchidae; genus Pomphorhynchus; species Pomphorhynchus laevis. The sequence continues at coordinate 37,192 of WNNJ02002859.1, read as the reverse complement.
GTGTGATCGGTAACTTCCTAGATACGAGGCTAAATCTATGCCTCGCCGAATCGTTTCATTTGCACGCTAGATTTGCGAATTTATCGTAGGATTGTATGGGCTGGAATGGCTGACAAATATTCCATGAATACGCAAATAATTTTTTAATTAATTCATTATAAAACAAGGACCTCGATCGCAGATTATACATTTGTGAGTATTAAAATAGAAAAAATAAGCTTCTTAGACATTGTATAACTGTCGCTGCAGGCATGTTCGAACAAGCAAATGAGAAGCAAAAGTGAGAGAACTGGTCAATAAGGATATATATGCATTTGCTTTCTATTGGAGCGGTCCCTTGAAATCCATGGATATTCTTTCGAATCGACTAGTTATCTTAATGAGCTTCGATTCATATGGTAGAACCGTGATTTCCAAATCACACATACTTGACAATTATAGATAAATTTCATGACATTGTCAAGTGAATACGGTAGGTTTCGGGATTTAACATAATGGTTCAATTGTGTCATACCAGGGTGACATAATGTTTGGTGTATTTCCATCAGTTTCACTAAATCACCAGAAGTACATGATGATCACGCTATTCGAGAGAACAAATTAGCCGTGTGATTCTCGAATTCAGGACAAAATGAGAGTTTATACATGGAGGAAGCTCCACTCGCCACCTCACAAACTTTTCATATTAATTTTATTGCGGTGTGTTATGTTGAAAATAAATGACACACTGCGTTAAACAGTCACCAAACGAAAACATCCACCCAAAAGATAATGCTGCCAGCTTTTCAAAGCCTTTACTATTGTTAGTACCTCTTTCTCTAAGTTTAGAAAAAACACTTGTTTCGAAAAAACCCTACTTGCCGATCTTCTTGTAAAATAACTGCATCAATAGCATAGTTGAAACGTCTGTCTCCCCCGCTAATATCTTCAATGGGTCCATAGTAGAAAGTACCGCACCAGTCATATCTTCGCGCATTTAGTCAAACGTCTTATTGGCTTCAGCACTTAATGGAAAATATTAACATTGGATTGATGCTTTTAAGCGTTTCAAGTAATTTGGTATTCAACAAGAATAATGAGCAAATTAAATCAGCTAACTGAGTCTACGTATTTAATATAATTATAAACTAAACAAAACATAATAATGCTAAATCAAATTTTAATAATTAAATAATAAAATTAATAATTGTTTTTAGATTTTCTATAATTTAAATCAAGTTAAAAAAATGAAATTTAAAATAAACGTCATTTTTATGAATTGACTAATAAATAACAGACGTTGTATCAGAATAAGAATTAGAGGTCATCAGGAGGAACTGCTATGCTATCAGGTTTCGGCCCCTAACTCCTCTACCCAACATAGCAGCGGGGCCAAATACATGCTAATGATGTATTTATTACATCATTAGGGGTAGGATGATGGATTTTGGAGAATAGGTGAAAAGGCTGAGGCAGTAATAGATTTTAGAGAAGAGGAGCGATGAAAGAAGATACATACAAGAACGGAAGTCGATAAAAAATATTTATTTTTACGTAGAAAATGCGTGCCGGCGCACGCTTACATGACCACAACAACAAAAATATCTACATCAATATTCATCAATATATCATCAACAACAATATTCGTATAGGCGAATGTCGATTTGAGTTTTTCTACTCTGATAATTTGATCAATTAGGCATTGAAAAAGGCTGGTACATTAGTTAATCCAAACAATATACGAATAAATTGAAATAAGCACACATAAGCTTCAAAAGCTGAATATGGACGATCAATCGTTTGTAATTCAAGCTGGTGATATGGCGATTGCAAATCGAACCTGCTGAATACCGAATATTGCGCTATACTTTGAACTATCGAGTCCATTTTTTTGGATAGGTATTGATCATGGTGAATTGATTTACTGTTGCTGCGTAATCAATCACAAGTCGACGAGTATCGTTTTTATTTGGAACCATCACCACTTGAGAATTCAAGGGTGAGTGATATGCTCAATAATTCAGGCTTTCAAGCATCCTTGCAATTTAGGATATGATGTAGTTTATATGGTGATAAGCGAATTTGCGAGATTTTACCGCAATTGGACTACAATATTCAGTGAGAGATAGAATATTTAAGAGGTATCGATTTTCATTATATTCATTGTGCCAATATGTAATGGAGGACGTTCTCAGTTGAAGTGCGCAGTTAAAGCCTTATGATGAGACAAAAACGAATGATCTAGAATTATGACATTACATAAGTTTAAAAAAAGTTAAAAATCTAATATACATACAATATATTCAAAAATTTAAAGAGCTTAAACACACAATAACAAACTACTTACAATATTAATATACACAACGATTTCATACATGAGACGATTGCTTAACTAAGGAAGACACAAACGACAACCGCGACAGATGGAGCTGATGTGCTTTAACGCTATACACTTCAGTAGACGAATTTGTTTCGCCCTTATCTATCGACCAGGCTCATCTGCGCCATGTCGTACATTCTTTGACGAACTCTTTGATATGCTATCTAACCTAAGCATTACATCATATCCCGTCATTATTCTTGGCGACCTCAATATTCGACTTGACAGACCATCACGCGATCACTCGTCACACCTACTCAAGACATTATCAGACTTTGGCTTCAGATATATCCCAACCGAATCCACTATGTGCTGTTGAAACGTTAATAATAATATCCAAGGTGGCACCATTGATTGCATCTTTGTTCGATCATCGTCTACTTGCAGCACTGTTTCTGTGAAAGATGTGGGCCTATCCGACCATTACCTTCTCACCATTAACATTGAAACCAATGATCCTCCACACCCTACTCATCCCCATATATATCGTCCATGGAAACAACTTGATCTAAATAACTTGCGTATAAACCTTCTCTCGTCCCCACTCCTAATTTTTGCCGCCTTTACTAACACTTCACTTGACAACTTAACCAACATGTACAGCACTGAACTTATTGGGATATTCGATATGATTTTGCCGTTCAAACAATGCACGCCTCGCCGCCAGTCAGGAGCGCCCTGGTTCGATAGCGATTGCCGAAGAGCAAAGCGCTCCTTTTGACACCTTCACCGAATTCACTCAAGATTCCGTCATCGTAATTACACTGAGCTATTAAACTCATCTTACTCAGAATACCTCGAATTTCGACGCAAATACCGACATCTTCTGAACTCAAAATGCTCCTCTAAAGCAAAACATATTTTCGTGACAATCATCAACACGCGTGGAAATCCTTTAATAACCTTTTGGGTAGAAACAAATCCGTTACGTCTATCTTTATCTCTTCCAACAAATTCGCATCTCATTTGCAACGCAAAATAGCTCGAACTTTCACTTTAATCCACGAACCATTATTTTCTAGTTTCTCCCATCTAGCCCCATATCATACTGAACTGTTTCACTTTTCACTTTTATCTATCCAAAGCTATCTGATGCCCTAGCACGATTACCCAATTCAACCTCTCATCTCGATCCTGTTCCAACATACATTCTAAAGTTACTAAGTGACACCATCAGCCCTTATGACACAAGTGTCTTCAGCATGTCTCTCCATTTATCACACTCCTCGGTGTCCCTTTTGACAATAATCTCTCGTTTCTGTATTTCATTCGTAGCAAGATCAGTTCATGCTCCCTCATCCTCCCTGACATCCGAAGTGTCTGTAGAAACCTCGACGTCAAATCGACAGCTATTTTAATCTCCAGCTTTTTCATGCTTCGTCTAGAATATTGCTTAGGTCTTCTCGTAAACTGTCCAACATATCAATTTCACTATTTACAAAGGATTCTGCACACGGCTGCTATAGTCATCTTCCACATTCGCAAGTACGACCACATCTCCAACACCTTCCGCATCCTTAACTGCCTCGACATTCCGAGCCGCATAACCTCTCAAATTCTCACACTTGCATGGCAAATCAAATTCCGGCACAACCCTCCTTATCTATATCTTCCTGATAGCGCATTCTATATGACGACTGGTCTCTACCTAAGAAGTCATCGCTTAAAATCATTAAAATCATCAGTCATCGCTTAAAATCTCGACACAAAATCATTGACGTCGCTTAAACACTTCAAAACTTCCTTGATCGCCTTACTTCTTGCAAACGAACTAAAATAACACTTTCAGCCGCAATCAATTTCAATAACTCTACATATAAGTTCAAACATTCATCGGACGTAAACTTGTCTTTTAATTTTTATAGTGGGCATGTAAGTGGTTCTATTCACCACAAAGACCACTCTAAATAAATTCTATTCTATTCTATTCTATAAGTTTTTTAGACCGAGTAATAGTACGTGGTCATATTCCACCACTCGCATGATCATATCGACGATCCAGCACGAACGTATCGAGCATTGTGAGTTGTTGATACTATACTTGTGTCATCTATAAGGCTCAGTTCGAAGGAAAAACGAGGATCTACTACTTCATCGATAAAATTTTCGGCACTTCCTGTGTCCAACAATGAAGATAGTGAGTTGTTTCGAATCATCACTCTCGTCTGAGTTTGTACGTATCGTGACTTTAGTCAGTTGTGGATGATAGAGCTGCTAATGATTTGAATGAGTCCCTTAATGTCCTAGCTGATGAAACTGATTATGCCTTGATCAGAGGTTTTGATCGACACAACTTCAAAATATCCAACCTTTCTGTACCGTCTGCAAAGTCGTACATAAAAGTTGAGGTCCACAGAAGAAACATGCCTTTGATGATGTCAGCATTGCCGCGGTTTCTACGCTTTCATTCGTATCTTGTTCGTCATAAAACGTTTATCACCTTGTACACAAAAACGTGAATTTCTGATATCATCTACGTCTCAGCATTGAATTGTGCTTATTCTAGTGTTCGAGCTTTCTCTACAGCTTTAATCAACGTGAAAGTCGATGTTTTTAAGAGTTTTTGCCAAATACTTCCTGATTTTAGACCCGAAATATAAAAGCACCACCGTAACAGAGACTTCGGTGTTCATCAAATTTTAACATCGGCGAATTCAATATTTATTCAACTTGTCTAGTGTCTGCACGAACTCGTCAATTGGTTGATCGTGATATTGCTTACACGTTCTTAGCAGACGGCGAGCGAATACCATGTTTTTAGGTTTTACGTATATCCCATTTTGATGTGCCATCATCGCTTCAAAGTTGTCTGAGTCTGATACATATCAGTACACTTCAAGATATATGTGATTGATGAAAATATCAATTTTATCCGTTTTCCAAACCGTCAATATTAGCAAGAATCAATTGAAGTGACGTTGTTTCGATTGAAGCGAATATTGTAGCCATGAAATTTCTTTCTGCATTGTTAGGAAGTGTAGTAACGCATTCCTGCTTGAGAATTTTATTCATGTGCCAGAGTATTATAATCAATATTATAATTATATGATGAGACATATAATTATATGATGAGACCTTATGATGAGACAAAAACGAATGATCTAGAATTATGACATTACATAAGTTTAAAAAAAGTTAAAAATCTAATATACATACAATATTAATCTCAACATGGTTTCAGGATCGGACGTTCATGCCTTACTAACCTACTAACTGCGCGTGAAAAATGGGCTGATGCTCTGGGGGCTGGGTTTCAGGTTCATACAGTATTCCTTGATTTTTCGAAAGCTTTTGATAGGGTACCACACGACGGCATAGTGTCTTTACTGTATCACTATGGACTTCATTCATATATTTGTGAGTGGGTCAGGGAATTTCTATCGAATAGGTCTTTCCGAGTTTGTGTGGGGGGCGTGTTTTCTTATTCGGTAAATATTAATTCTGGCGTACCGCAGGGATCAGTCCTTGGCCCACTGCTCTTTATAATCTTCATTAATGATCTGCTACTCCGCTTATCATGCTCTCATCTAGCTTTTGCAGACGATCTAAAGATTTGGTCGATCATTAGAAGTCCTGCTGATCGAGTATCGTTACAAAATGATCTAAACTCCCTGATCAAGTGGTGCGATTCTACCGGACTACGGTTGAATGTTGATAAATGTGTCCTCATGCAACTAGGTCGCCCTATTGAAACTCTAAGGTACTTTATTGGAGATATGGTCTTAAAGGAAGTGTCTCATCATAAGGATTTAGGGATTATTGTCCATAGATCCTTGAAAACAAAGTTGAACACCGACTTCTTTCTAGGTAAAGCTACTAGGGCGTTATATTGTATTAAAAATGCATTCCTCAGGTTAAGCTGTCACATGTTTAAGAGGTTATTCATCTCCATCGTCAGGCCACACTTGGAGTACTGCATTCAGGCTTGTTTCCCTGTCACTAAGCAAGAACTATTAGACCTGGAGTCTATTCTTAGGCGCGGATCGAGGCTCTGTATTGGCTTAAGTGGTATTGACTATTATGTACGTCTAAGTCGTATTGGGATGTTGTCGGTACGTGAGAGGTTCATATCCTTGGAAATGCTATGTATATGGCATATGTCGAATGATGTGGTAGGTTATCCCACCGATGTAATCACTAGGCGGGTAGATCAGTTGCGGGGACATAGCAGAGTCTTGTATAAATTTAGATTTGGCAGATTACCAAAAGTGTATAGACTCTCAAGGAGAGGAATTAACATGTGGAATTCGTTGCCTGAGGAAGTCGTTGCAGCCCCCAGTTTGAGAACGTTTAAATCACGATGCTACAAATGGATACATGAACAATGCCGCCATTCAACACTACCACTGGAATACCCTAATTAGCTACGTTGACTGACCATTTGCTTTTGTTTTATTATTTTTATTTTTTTGGACTCTGCCTGAATAGCCTTTTGGCTTTGGTATGTATTGGAATAATAATAATAATAACAGTTACATATAATATACGACAATTAAAAAATAGATTTATTTTTACATGGCAAATTCGTGCCAGCGCACGCTTGCATGACCACAACAATAAAAAGCAGAAATCTATACAATGTGCCTAGAAGGTGGAACGAAGAAGGTATTTGAATGTGATAAAGGCGGAAAAGCGGCGGACGTCGAGATAGAGCTGATTCCAGACGAGTGCGGCGGCGACGGTGAAGGATCGGAGACCGTAGCTGTTGAGTAATTGGGAACGTGGAGTAAGAGGGAATAACGGGAACGCAGGGATAGATAACTGGGGCGAGTGTCGTCTAAGAAAGGAAGGTTGATGAACGATGGAGACCCAATATCGATGAGACGAAAAGTTATGAGAAAAAGGCGGAATCGCATGGGGATGGGGATGTTGATGGTTGGCTGGGCGAGTTGGGCAAGATATGTGGATGTGTGGCCGAAGCGACGGAGACGTAGAAGCACTCGAACGGCGGAGTTGATGATGAGTTATAGGGGTAGGATGATGGATTTTGGAGAATAGGTGAAAAGGCTGAGGCAGTAATAGATTTTAGAGAAGAGGAGCGATGAAAGAAGATACATACAAGAACGGAAGTCGATAAAAAATATTTATTTTTACGTAGAAAATGCGTGCCGGCGCACGCTTACATGACTACAACAACAAAAATATCTAAATCATGTTACGAGGACGTGGGTACGGAGGCGGCGTTTAAATCCAATAAAAGAAGGAGAGCGGCGAACATCGAGTGGGAGTTGATTCCAGTAAGTGGGGCGGCGACGAGGAAAAATCGGAGACCGTAGTTGTTGGAGTAATTGGGAACGTCGAGTAAGAGGGAATTACGGGAACGTAGTGATAGAGAGGTGGGATGAGTTTCGTCTAAAAAAGGGAGGTTGATGAGCGATGGGGGAGCCGACAGCGATTAAACTAAAAGTTGCGAGAAGGCGGAGTTTGATGCGGATGTGGATGGTGGGCCAAGAGAGTTGGGCAAGATATGTGGATGTGTGGTCAAATCGACGGAGACGTATGAGCACTCGAACGACGGAGATGATGATGCGTTGTAGGGGTATGATAATGGATTTTGGAGACTTTGCGGAAAGGCTGATGCTGTAATCGATTTTAGGGAAAAGTAGCTATGAAAGAAGAGACATATAGGAACGGAAGTCGATAAGGGGGCGGATTCAGCGGATGTTACGGAGAATTAAGTTAGACGAGCGGACCTTGTCGCGGACAAGGGTTTAAGGGAAAGGTGATCATTGAAATGGAATCCTAAGAATGTGAGATTGTCGACTATGGGGATGATTGATGAGGCCAATGATACAGGGGAGATATGTTAGGTTAACGGGGAAGGATCCACATTATTTTAGACTTGTCTGGTTTTTGGACGAGACTAAGATTGGAGAGACGTTTGTAGATAGAAGAAAGACAGTTGGAGGCAGAAATTGCGATATCGTGTATTTGCGTTGGCGGGAGCATGAGCATATATGAGGCATGTCATCGGCGTATTGCATGACGTTAAAGTAGTAAGGTTTGATAAACGAAAAAAGATCGCCGAGTAGAAGAGAGAAAAGAAGGCTCCTCGGACTGAACCTTGTGATAACCCGCAGAAAATAGGTATTGGAGGAGAGGATGATGAATTTGGACAGACTCGAAAAGAACGGTCGGATAGATATGAGGCAAACCATGCTACGGGGGATAAAGAAAAGCCGTAATCATAACGAAGACGAGAAAGGAGGATGGAGTGGTCGACGATGTTGAAGGCGGATTAGAGGTCGACGGAGATGAGAACACCATATAGAGCCTTGTCACGAAAGATGAGTAGGTCGTTGTAAACTTTCATGCTGGCAATTTCTGTGGAGTGATTAGAGCGGAAAGCTGATTGGTAAGGAGGTACATATTAGATGAAGAGAGATAAACATTGATCTGTATTAGGATAAGGCGCTCTAAGAGCTCGGAACGAGGAGGGAGGAGTGAAATTAGGCTATATCTAGAAGGAAGTGAGGGGTCGAGCGATTGCTTCTTAAGGAGGGGACGAACGTTGGCGGATTTTCAGTGTGATGGAAAGATACGACTGTGCATGAACGAGTTAAACAAGGTGGTGAGGAAAGGATATATCGATGAGTATATGGATTTAAGAATGGTGTAGGCAGTAAATCGACATGTGTGGTTTTGTTGGGTAAGGACATGAGGACAGATGATACTTCGGCAAGTGAGACAGAGAGAATATGAAAGTGTTCCGGGAGGATGAGGTGAGGCAAGTAGCAGTGAGATGAAATGAAAACGGGGCTGTGAGAGAGCAACGTGGATGCTTTGGACTGAAGAAATGACGAATTGTCATGGGGATTGATGCTGCAAGATAAATTGGAGCGAGAAAGGATTGAGTTAAAAGTATGTCAGATAGACTTGGAGTTTAATGAAGTGTTGATTTTATGCTGCCAGAAGGAGTTACATTTGGTACGTAGTAGTGGAGATGATACCGGCGAAGGGCAAGATAGGAATCACGGAGAGGCGGAGTGAGCGAGCGGATATCACGTCTGAGAGAGCGGTGATAAACTCGAAAAGCATGACGGAGTCGACACTTTGAGAGTTGGCATTGAATGTCAAACCATGGAGCGCTGTGCAAGCGTCGGTGATGGTGAGGCTTGAATGGCAAGAAAAGATCGAGAGTGTATGAGTTCAGAGACAAAAAGAAAGGTAAGATCATGAGGAGAGAATGATGCTATTGTGTGAGATCATAGAGACGATTTAAGTAAAGTCGAGCCGAGAAGGAGGAGGTCAAGATTTTTCCAAGGGCGACGTAGGATGGTAGGTGTAGGCAGCAAAACGATCGGGGACAGCGATCATGTCGAGTGCCCCGCCAAGTATATATGTAGGGGCAGTGGATATGAGTTTGTAATTGTAGTTGGGTAGAGTGTTGATGAACCAAATGGAATCAGTGGAAGAGGAGCGGTCAAAGCGGATGTTGAAGTCGCCTAGAACGAGTGAAGGGATTTAGGACAAAGAACAATAAGAAAGGAGGTAAGCGAGTTCGGTAAAAAATTAGGAGGTAGGAACTGATGAACCAGGACGGTATACAATGGCGAGATCCAGAATGATCAAGATCGAAGAACGACAAGTGAGCAATTCAAAAGAGCAAGGACTGAAAGGGGGAGTGATTTTTCGAAGAGACGCATGGTGACGGGCGAATGCAATGATGACGCCATGATTAGAGAATTTAGATGTGGGTGAGCTGAGTGGGCGGCAGATTCGACTAGTGAGCAACCGGCAGAGAGCAGACGGCGAATGGAGAGGTCGTCGGAATCAGAGTGCTATGATTTGATGAAGCAGAAGAGATTGATGAATTTGCTTGGTGAAGAAGTTGATGATGAAATCGGGTTTATTCAGAAGAGATCTAGTTTTGAGGAGGTCGATGCGAAAGCCGTGTGTGATTGTGATAAAGGCTATAGGTGTAGACACTGAGGATATATGGAGCGCCATCGAATTTTAGGACGGGTGTGGACAACTTGGAATTTCCCGTCGGTTTTTTTCCGTTGAGGGAAATGTTTAGTAATTCGTTGAAGATGTATTATAGAATTGAGTGTTGGATAATATTTTGAGAAAATTTATTTCTTGATTTATTGTGAAGGAAGTTACAATCAGAAACGTAGACGTTTTTTGAACGGTGGAAGGAAATAGGAAGAACGGACGTATGCTGCGATTTATTGTGAAGGAAGTTACAGTCAGAAACGTAGACGTTTTTTGAACGGTGGAAGGAAATAGGAAGAACGGACGTATGCTGGCAAAGAATTATGAGCAAGTGGAGCAGCGACGATAAAACAGCGGAGTCCGTGGTTAGTTGAGTGCGGAGGGACGTGGAGAAGTAGAGAATTACTTAATTGCAGAGCCAAGAGGGCAGAACGCTAATAATCAAGAAAAGCATGGTGTAAGTAGGATGGTGAGTGACAAAATTTGAAAATGAAAGGTAACAATACGTTAAACGAAATTCAACACGAAGATTAATGATGGGCCAAGATAGGACGGAAAGTTTATGGGAGATTTGGTCGTAGCGGCGAAGACGCAAGGGGACACGGGAATCATAGTTTATTATCCGTTGTAGAGGTAAAAGCACGGAATTTGAAGAGTTGACAAATAAGCTATGGCAATAATCAATTCTGGGAAATAGGAAATACGATATAAGAACGAGACAAAAGCGAAAGTCGATCAGCCTACGAATGTGACGGAAGTCACATTCGTAGGCTGGAAATTGTCTAAGTGAAAACCTAAGAAAATCATATTGTCAACGCTTGTGATAATGATCGAATTAACAGATGAAATAGGTGGAGTCATGTCGAGGTGATCAGTGATGATCCACATGATTTTGGATTTTTCAAGATTAATAGCTAGACAAAGAGAAGAAAGATGGTTGGATATACACATAAAACAATTTATGGCGGAAGTAGCGAAGTTGTGGATGCACAGATGATGGACATGAGAGTAAAGGAGTATATCATCGGCATACTGCATTAGATGAAAATTATGGTTACGAGTCTAAGACAATTCGAGAAGGGAGAAAAGAAGAGGACCTAAAACAAAGCCTTGTGGAGCATCGTGTGAGATGGAAGAAGATATAGATATAGAGGGGTTTGAGTGAACACAAAAAAAGCTTTTGGAGAGATAATATGTAAACTAGGCTATAGTAGAAACTGAAACCATAGCCGTGACGAAGCCGATATAGTAGAACAGAATGATCAACAATATCAAAATCAGAAGATAGGTCAAGAGAGATTAAAACACTACATAGTTTCATATCGCGAGCTTGAAGAAGATCACTGAAAACATTTAGACAAACAAGTTCAGTACAATGATAAGAACGGAAGGCAGATTGAAAAAAGGGGTATAAATTTGAAGTAACAAGGTATATATTGACTTGATATAATACAATACGCTCAAGGAGTTTAGGTAAGGTCGGAAGAAGATAAATCGAGCGGTATGAAGATGGAAGTAAAGCATTGAGGAACGGTTGTTTTTGAAGAAGACGTACGTTGGCTGATTTTCTGTTCTCTGGAAAAATGCTGCTACGAATATATTGAAAAGGGTAGTAGGAACGGTGATATGATGGAATGAATAGATTTAAGTACATACGTAGGGATAGGTCGGCAGGCGGAGAGGTATTGGGCACACAGAAAGGAGAACTCGTATGGATCCATGGAGTGAACATTAGAAGTGCGAGCAAGATGAGAATTAAAGGTTCTCCAAGTATACTTTTGACCAAACAATGATGCTATCTTGTTTTGCCAAAATGTTTACATTTATCACGTAGAAGAGAGTGACGGGAAGAGTGTCGAAGATTTATGTAATGAGCACTATGACTAGCGATAGAAGTTTGACCAAGTTTGTGAAAACCAAGAAAAACTCTAAAAGAATGACGAAGAATGCGCTTAAAAATTTTACAGTCATAGTTAAACCAGGGGACACACAAGGAGCGTTTAGGAATTCGGCACTGGCGAGGTAAAAAATAATAGATAATGTTAGAAAGCTCATTGGTGAAAAGTGTGGATATTCAATCAGCTGTCAAAGCGGTTGCAGAATGCGACAAGACAAAAGAGTCAAGGATAGCGAAACGAAAGACAATAAGGTCGATGAGTTGCCATGGTCGACTTAAAGTAGGAGAGGTCGAACATGAGTGATCATGATGGTAATATTAACAGTGATGATAAAATGATCGAAAAAAGACAGGATATGAGATTATAGAGAAAGCGTATGCAATGACACTGTCGGGAAAAGCGATAATATCAAGAACGCCACTAATAATATGGTTGGGAGGTTTGTTAGTAAATAGAGACTGAAGTCGAATGTAAGACTTACAAGTTTTACGGAATCTGAATTAGAAGGACGATCTGGACAGATGTTGAAATCACTAAGGACAATTAAATGTAAAGAAAACAGTGCACGGTTGTATAGTATATCGGCGAGTTCATTGATAAATAGACAAAACGTTAGAGATGAACCTGGACGATAGATGATTGCAAGTTGAATAGGAAAAGGAAATGAAGATTTTCAAAGGAGCAATTCAAAAGTAGTACATGATAAGATGAAATCGATTTTTTTAAGAGACGAAGGGATACGACTGAAGGTGACGATTCCATAATGATTAGAAGTAGTTGATTTTGTTGAGTCGATAAGGGGAGCGGAGTCAACAAGAAAATCCGAAGGAACGTAAATTATGAATTACAAGGTCGTCAGAATTAGTATGTCAGGATTCAGTGAGACATAAAAATCTAATGATTGTTGTGCGAAGAGATCGATAAATCAGTTTTGTGAAGAATAGAACGGGTGTTAAGAAGAGCTAGACGAAAAGATCGTTATGTTTCATTGTTTGCTAGAGAAAGAGATGAGGAGAGATAGGTTGCCAACGGATTTTTGGACGTAGATGGACTACATGAAAATTTCCACTTACATTTTTAATGGCAAGAAATGGATCGCCGTTGATTCCGCTTCCACGCTTTTCAAGACGAGTAGTGAACAGTCGAGTAATTTCAGAGGTGAAAATTCGAACGCATCTTACAGCCAAATCATCTTCAGGTTTCTGACGGACTAAACTACAGTGATATTATCTTTGAAATAGAGGGACATTGCAGGGAGATCATTTGAGTCCGATATTGTTCTTCTTCTTGATAGATCTTCCAGACGGTATCCGAGAATCATCTTATTCCATTGCATCCACTCTTTACGCTGATGATCTAGCTAATTGGGCATCTAATATATTAGAAGCTCAATTTGCCCTCAATGGTCCTGACAGCTTTTGTCAATAAAATGACCTGAACCTAGCCAAGCCAAAGGTGGTAAATTCTGTAGAGATGGTAGGCTAGTTAGTAAAAAATAGAAATATATTTTGAGTAACAAATGCGTGCCTACGGGCGCGGTTACAAGCCCACTAAGAACGAAGAAATTGATTAAACTGATAAAAATGCAATCTCGCAGACAAATGTTGAATAGTATTAACAAGGAAGTCGAGCAGGTGTACGAAGGGAGCGAATACCAAGCATGAGGAGAAGCAACAGGAAAGGATCAGATACGGTAATTTGTCGAATAATTTGGAGTGTAGAGGAAAAGGGAGTGATATTATCTTAAGAATAAAGAAACAGGATGAGTTTCATCGCGATATGAAAGATGTATGAAGGGGAATGGCAACGCAGGATACGATGGGTTAGGATAATTATACGAAACTGAACACGAAAGCTAATTGTGGAAAGCCATGAAAGATTGACAATATGTTGAGATATATGGTAAAAACGGTGGAGATGTAGGAGAACGCGAACTGCTGAGTTTACAATACGTTGGAGAGGTTTGAGATTAGTTTCGCAAGAGTTGGAGAATAAGCTTAGGCAATAACCGAGAATTTATAGGAAACAAATGGTTTGAGAGAAAGATGGTATCAAAGTGGAAACCGATGAATACGTTATTAATAACGACAAGAAAAATAGTTGAGTATAGATGAATATAGAATAGTTTAAACTATTAAGAATAGTTCTAAACTATTAAGAATAGTTTAGTAATATTGCAGTATTCCATGTTATGCAATATGCTGATGACATTCTCATCTATGCTCATGCACCTGTTTATCGTATTCACGATCTTAGTGTTTCTGTTTCCGACTGTCTTGTCTCAATTTCCAATCATCTTTCTTCCCTTCGCCTTTATCTGAATCCTGATAAACCCAAAATTATGTGTATCCGACCTCGACGCCTCGGCTTAGAACCTCCTTCAGTATCATTAAATTCTACAATTCTTCCTATCGTTGATAATCTCGTTTTCCTAGGCTTCCATTTCGACCACCGACTTTCACTTAAACCTTTCGTTAGAGATAAAGTACGCTCATCTACCTTGATACTTCGCAACCTCCGTCAAGTTCGTAGATTGATCGATTTCCCTTCTTGTATGACTCTCATATCTTCTCTCCTTTTTCTAGACTCGATTATTGTCTTAGTCTATTTTCCAACTCACTTAAATCCACTCTTCTTCCCTACAACGCATCGTCAACGCAGCCCTCCGAATTCTCCACCGTCTTCATCGTTTTGATCATACATCCTACCATCTTGCTTCTCTCGATTTGCCTACAATTTATTGTCGTGTTTAAATTCATTTTCTTGTCGTTGCTTTCCGCCTTGTAACTTTTCATACCCCTTCATTTCTCAATCTTCCTTTTCTTGATAATTCTTGTTTTGTTTACTGTTTCTTGCGTTCCTGTAATTCCCTTCTTTTACATGTCCCAAACTAATCTACCTCTTTTGGCCTCCGCTTCTTCCTGGTGGCTGCTCCTCTATCGTGGAATCATCTGCCCATTCATATACGCCAATCAACTTCCCTGCCGTGCTTCAAACGCCAAATCCGATCCCATTTAAACAATTTATCTGCTTGACTTTTTCATTTTTGTTAGTAGACTTGTATGCGTGCAGCTTTTACGCATTTGCAACGTTAAATAAATTTGCATTATTATAGATATAAGGTAGGTGGAGTAATGTTGAGGTGAGAGGGGATTATCCACATAATTTTGGATTTTGCCGGATTGAGTGATACGCGAAACGAATAAAAGTGCTGATAGACTGATAAGAGACACGCGGAGGAAGTGGATGCAAGATCATGGATTTGAGATGATGGTACATAAGAGTAGAAGATAATGCCATTAGCACATTGCATAACATGAAAATTGTGTGTTCTGGTTATGGAAGAGAGATCACCGAGAAGGGGAAAAATAATGGGACCTAGTACTGAGCCTTGAGAAACACCGTGTGCGAGAGATAACGGTTGTGAGACGGTAGAAGCTGAATGAACACTGAAAGAACGGTCACAGATAATAGTAATACCAGCCTAAAGCGAAGTTAGATAATTCATAGTCATTACGAAGCCGATAGAGAAGAATATAATGATCGACGATTTCGAATGCATATGAGAGGTCAAGGGATATCATGAAGCTACAAAGTTTTTCCTCTGTAATTTTAGATCATAAAATACATTGTAAAACGCTAGTTCAGGGGAATGATTAGAACGAAGAGCAGGTTGAAACGGGGGATATGAATTTGATGATAGAAGATATGTATCAACCTGATTTAGCACAAGTGTGGTAAAAGCTTTATCCTTCTTTGCATAATTTTAGACATAATAGTGGATAATCCGTTTACGTCATCATCAAGCCGCCCCTGAGAATATTTATTTCATGACTTTAATAGCCCACTAATTATTACATAACAACTTTTGTCATCATTTAACTGCCTAGCTTTATTCGCTCGTGTAATGAGAACAGATGGTGGCACTGAAGATCGTACGCTATTGTTGCCGATTGCATTTTGAGAGACATTATAATGGGTGAATAAAACCGAATCTTGACCAGTAGAATTAGAAGCTTTGTTTTTAGGATAAGGATAGATATCATCATTAATGATCAAAACCGAATTGTGACTAGTAGCATTCGAAGCAGTGTTTCTAGGAAATAAAACGGATGATTCTGATCGACGTTCATATGTAACCTCACTATTGTCACAGTCCAAAGCTCCAGTGTGTGCAACCGAGACTATAGGTTATTCTTCAAATACTACAACGTTCTTGCTTTTTGTAAGTTTAATATTAAAATGGGTAATGTTTTCAGTTGGATAGTATAAGTCAGAAGCAAATGATTGTGGACTGCGTATTTGTCGGAGTAATTTAGCAGCGCAAAAACCACACAGTCATTTTTTGTTATAAGAATGTCACGCACTATAGATGTCCGAACACTGCAGTCAGTAATAGAACACTGAAACTGAATGTAGTTTGACGTGTCAACAGATTTTGTTTTTTCTTTGACAACTCATAAAGTTGAAGGTAGTTAATCAATAGTATCAATTGTCTTCTATTGTTTGCGGTTGTCAGAACCTAAATTATAACCAGTAAGCTCTATTTTAACTGTAAATGTCTGGTTTTCCTTTCTGTCTAATTTCATTTAAATAGCAATATCAGCAATTATCTACTATTGTTTGAGATCGTCAGAACTGTATAATTCAATAGTCGATAATTATATTGCAATTACTTATATTGTAAAATTTCTCTCGAAGTTTTAAGTTTTTTAATGAGTTTCAATTTATCATTTATAAAAATATACGTGAAAACTCAAGACAATCATATCGTTGTGAATAATGATGTCATTATGATGTCACTTTAAAAAACCTGCTTCAGCGTCAACTTCTATGAGGATATATTTAAATGACGTAATAAAACTAACTCCAAAAAACATTTATAAATAATAATAATACAATAATTTATTTAACGTGGCAAATGCGTGCAAAATGCACGCTTACATGACCACTAACAAACAAAAAAGAACATCAAAGGTCACAGGTAATTAGTTAATTGTTGAAAAAGAATTGGATTTGGCGTTTGAAGTACGGCATAGATGTTGATTGGCGGATATGAATAGGCAGTTGATTCCACAAGAGAGGAGCAGCCACAACGAAGGAGCGGAAGCCAAAAGAGGTAGAGTAGATTGGGACATGTAAAAGAAGGGAATTACGGGAACGCAGAGCACAATACACAGTACGAGAATTGTCGAGAAAAGGAAGGTTGAGAAATGAAGGGGTATGAGAAGTTATAAGGCGAAAAGAAATGATAAGAAGACGAATTTGAACACAACAATAAATGGTAGGCCAATCAAGAGAAACAAGATAGTGGGATGTATGATCAAAACGACGAAGACGGAGGAGAACTCGAACGGCAGCGTTGATGATGCGTTGTAAAGGAAGAAGAGTGGATTTAGGTAAGTTGGAAAATAGACTAAGACAGTAATCAAGTCTTAAGAAAAGAAGAGAAGATATGAGTCATACAAGAAGGGAAATCGATCAATCTACGAACTTGACGGAGATTGCGGAGTATCAAGGTAGATGAGCGTACTTTATCACTAACGAAAGGTTTAAGTGAAAGTCGGTTGTCGAAATGAAAGCCTAGGAAAACGAGATTATCAACGATAGGAAGAATTGTAGAATTTAGTGATACGGAAGGAGGTTCTACGCCGAAGCTTCGAGGTAGGATCTACATAATTTTAGATTTATCTTATCATTTTTATTAAAATAAAAATGTTTATTTTCTTTTACTTATGCAAAAACACAATTTCTCCATAACTTGTGCTACTTTTGTAAAATAGTGTTTTTAATCACGCGTTGAAGAGAACCATTTAAAAAAAGATTTATTTTAACGTAGCAAATGCGTGCCAGCACACGCTTACATGACCACAACAAAACAAAACTGTAAATCATGTGTCGAGAAGGTGTGAACGGATGAGGTGTTTGAATTTGATGAAGGAGGGAGTGCGGCGGACGTCGAGAGGGAGTTGATTTCAAGCGAGTGGGATGGCGACGAGGAAGGATCGGACACCGTAGTTGTTGGAGTAATTGGGAACATGGAGTAAGAGGGTATGACGGGAACGAAACGATAGCGAGGTGGGGGAGAGTGTCGACTAAGAAAGGAAGGTTGATGAACAATAGAGAGCCGACAGCGATGAGGCGAAAAGTTACTAGAAGAAGGCGGAGTTTGATGCGGATGTGGATTGTGGGCCAGGCGAGATGCGCAAGATATGTGGATGTGCGGTCGAAGCGACGGAGACGAAAGAACACTCGAACGGCGGAGTGGATTATTTGTTGTCGGGGTAGGATGATGGATTGTGGAGAATTGGCAAAAAGGCTAAGGCAGTAATCGATTTTAGGGAAAAGAAAGCGATGAAAGAAGAGACATACAAGAACGGAAGTCGATAAGGGGGAGGCGGATACGATGGATATCATGGAGAATTAAGTTAGACGAACAGACCTTGTCACGGACAAAGGGTTTAAGGGAAAGGTTATTACCAAAATGGAAGCCTAAGAAAGTAAGATTGTGTACTATGTGGATGATCGATGAGGCAAAATATACAGTGGGAGGAGATATGTTTGGTTTACGGGGGAGGATCCACATTATTTTGGACTTTTGACGTTTAGAACGAGATGTAGATTGGAGAGACGTTCGTAGATAGAAGAAAGACAGTTGGAGGCAGAAATGCCGATATCGTGTATGCGATGTGCGGGTGCATGAGCATAGATGAGGATGTCATCGGCGTATTGCATGACGTTAAAGGAGTAAGGTTTGATAAACGGAGAGAGATAAAAGCAGGGGACCTAGGACTGAACCTTGTGGGACCCCGCAAAAATATAGGGATGGGAGGGGAGGATGATGAATTAGAACAGACGCGAAAGGAACGGTCGGATAGATATGAGGCGAACCATGCTACGGAGGAGTAAGAAAAGCCGTAATCATAACGAAGGCGAGAAAGGAGGACGGAGTGGTCGACAATGTCGAATGCGGAGGAGAGGTCGAGGGAGATGACCTCGACCAAACCTTACTCCTCAAAGGAGTAAGGTTTGATTCTCTCTCCGTTTGATAAAGGGATAGAGATCGCCAAGCAGAAGAGAGAAAAGCAGGGTACCTAGGACTGAACCTTGTGGGACCCTTCAAAAAATAGGGATGGTAGGGGAGGATGATGAATTAGAACAGTAAATGCCATGTATCTTGTTTTTGCCAAGATATCATTTATATCATTAAACTAAAATTTGTTCTTCCACTAACAGATATCATATAATATTAATTAATAATAAATGATATATATTAAATTGAAATAAATACTCAAATACAGTCAATATATCAATTTCTATAGTTTAGATCTTTATCTAAATCTCAAAATCAAATCAGCAAATACATGATCTGCTAAATTATACAGACATATTTTATTTTTCTAATTATTTAATTTCTTGTTTCTAAATATTTTTGATTAGTTCTGGAATTGTATGATCTATAATTTTATAATTTAATATTTACGTTATTACTAGCAATATACATAATATAATTTGTTATTTAATCATTTGTAATACATCTTTTAATATATAAAATACAGAATAATACAAAAAAATATTTAATTTCAAATGAAAAAATATTTTACGTGTATATAGTAGAATAGATACATGAATGCAGTGTGGGCGTAAAAATGTTTTATAAATGTAAATTATATATAATAAATATGGCAAGAGTTACAGACGAATGCTCGAGCAATGCATCAGGTTACTTTACAGACAACTTTAGAAAAGTTCCATACCCGAAACGATATCTCGAGTACCTTTCTACTTGGAGTTTACTTTTCTTTTATACTTTTGACGTCAAACCTTACACTGTTTTTAATTTTTGTCATCACTTCTGAAATTAATAAAATTCTATCAGATAATTCTATTTGATACTTTGACTTGGCTTTGTGAACAAAGGTGAGTCAAAGTATCATATAGAAAGTATCATATTTATTACATAAACACGAAGAATGTGCAACAAATATTTTACAATGAACTGCGAAGCCGTAACTAGGCCAACACTGATCTGAGAATCAGTATTTCTAACGGTGAAACAAATCATTGTATACGAAATTTTTAGGTTATTCAGTGGCGTTCTGTTATTCGTTGGTATCCAATGCTTACCTTGAATGTCGACTCGCTTTTGTGCAGAGTTTCATGAGCGGAGAGATGATGAAGATATTATTGTATTACTATTTATATTAATTTACCATTTTGCTCATTAAATTAATAAAATCTTATAAAATGTACGTAAATTTTCCACGTACGTAAATTTATTTTAACTCATTTAATTCAAAGAGAATATAAATGAGTTGGCAATCACGCATACGCCATTAATACGAATGAATAAGATTTGAATGTGATTGACTAATTTAATAAATTGTAACATTAAATTAAATAATTAAATAATGTTACAATTATTGTTACAATTAAAGAATTTAACTTTTTACTTTAAATTTTTTTATCTAATTTGCAAAATGAACATTCATAAAAGGTTCAAGTATGAAAGATCCAAAAACAAAATGCAAAAGTAATACTGAGTTTTGATAGTTTATTTTAATCTATTTTTATAAGTTAATTTATATTAGTAGGAGAAATTATTGCACATCGTTACAAATGATTTAGATTAGCTTTCAAAAAACCTATACTACTATTAAACAGAAAATTAATATATCAGATTTAAACTTAAAAAATTAATGAGCGTATTTTTCCTCCTAAACCGTGTACTTCTCTTAATAAAATTCTGCAATTATGTTTTAAATAGCTCAGATATTTGTAATCTATGATTTTTATAACAGATTTTATAGATAATAAAATATTAAAATATACTTATTTAATTACGAATTCATTCATTTAGAATTTAATTTATTAATTTCTGTCGTCGTCGCATTACTATTTATAACAGTAAAAATCACATGGACGTACTGCCGACAGTTGTTTAGACAGTTTTTTTTAATTAAATTATGGAGATTTCATTTACTGTGTAAGTAATCAGATAAGTTAAATGAGTATATGCATTTTGTTCAATACATTAATGTAAAAATGTAAATGTGTTGTTTTAAATTTATTAAATTGAAATCATAAATGATTTTAGTTCAATTCATGGAAGTAAAATGATATGTATCTCATTCAATCTAATTATTAATACAGCAGACGAGTCTAATGATCGTCAGTTAATAATATAATAAGGACCGAAAAGTGAAACGTAGGTATTGAATCTGTAGCTAATGTGGTCCACAAACACCTACGATGCAACGTAATGCAGTTGGCTTAAAAAATGGATTGAAGGAAAATACTTGGTCATCTAAGTTTCAATTGTAAAATCGACTGTTTAAATATATATGAACTTAAAAATAACAGAAAACAAACTATATATGGCTAGTTTAAGATTAGAAAGTAATTACCCTTGTTTCGATATAGAAATTATTTGTAAACGTTCAAATTAAATTTGCAAAATTTTAAATAAATTATATTTAATTAGAAAAAATTCGTTTCCAATCCGAATTATTACAAGAAGGCGAGGAAACAGGAATATTTATTTAATTAGAAAAATCCAAGATATTTCGACGGCACTACGGCACGTCATTTTCAGGGTTGTATGTATATTAGATATCAAACTTTTTTAAGGTTGGATAATTATCTATATATATTATATTATATTAGATTTCAAACGTTCATTAAATCTAATTGTCGATACATCATACGTTTTTATAAATGTCACACATTTATCTGTAAACATCTTAGATGTTGGAAAATATGTAATACCACACACATATGCGTGTGGTATTATTCATATTATAATATAAAAATATTTTGTTATTATTTTATATAATACATAATATATTATTATATTATATATACTATTTATATATAACTATGTCACGTTTTTATAAATGTCACACATTTATCTGTAAACATCTTAGATGTTGGAAAATATGTAATACCACATATGCGTGTGGTATTATTCATATTATAATATAATAATATAATATATTATTTTATATAATACATAATATATTATTATATTATATATACTATTTATATATAACTATGTCACGTTTTTATAAATGTCACACATTTATCTGTAAACACCTTAGATGTTGGAAAATATGTAATACCACATATGCGTGTGGTATTATTCATATTATAATATAAAAATATTTTGTTATTGTTTTATATGATATATAATAATAGATAATATAATATAAGACAATATATTAAAATGTAATTATAATATTAATGAATATGAATTAATCTCTTTAGTTTAGGTAAAGCGGTACATTATTTGTTATTTTCTATTATTATTTTTATTATTTATTTTATTTATTTATCTGTCATTGTGGTCGTTGATATATGCCAGTGAGAGTTAACTTCATGTAAGCTTGTCAAATGAGCAAAGGCTAAACTTAAAGAGATGGGATCAAGTGAAAATAAGAACCAGAAAGGTACATTAGCCTGAACAGTATGATGAGCAGTGCAATATGTTAAACTAGTTTAACAAATTCTTTGATTACTAACTACTTACAACCCTGAAGATGACGTGCCGTAGTGCCGTCGAAATATTGAATTTTTGTAATCAAATAAATATTCATGTTTCATCGCCTTCTTGTAATATTTATATATTGTACACTTGAATCCATGTCTTTCTTTATATTAGTTAATGATGGCTTTATAGACATGATATGACAAAAGGTTTTATTTATTATTGCAAGCTTTCAACACACAGTGTCCTTTCCAAGCAAACAATGTAGTTTACGAGGCTGGTTAAGCTGCCTGCCATAATTCATTGATCACATACGATTTATATTTTTAAATAATATAAAACTAATAGGAAAAGAATAAAAAATTTATTGACTATTTTCAGTTTGTACCATTATCATAAGGGATATGATAAAGTTACAACCAAAAGTAGTCAATAAATTTAATATTCTTTTCCATTTAGTTATATATAAGATGTGCTAGTGTACATGTTACATTTAGCACATAGTGAGAACTGCATATATAGATCATAAAACAGAAAACATGTAAGTATTGCTAGTTTTCTGGTTTACGATCAAAATATATAAATATTCCTGTTTCCTCGCCTTCTTGTAATATATTTCATTAAATCTAATTGTCAATACATCATAGAAGTCAAATGGAGCTAATGCATGTCAATTATGTATTTCTTCTTTTGTAATATTAATGGGCAATAATATAATATTTTGATGATTTAATATTTAATGTTCTTGAGTTAAAATGATACCTGTAGGTTTTTCTTAATTTAACTTGAATGCATCTGTGAGCTGAAATTCTTCTGATTGTGGCACAATATTATCCTCACAGGTATTGTTCCTATTCTTGGTACAACAGGACGTTACTAATCAGTTTATTCTTGATACAGCAGCCAGCCTAGTGGATGTAGCGTTGAATCGCAATACATAAGGACTAAGTTCAAATCCGATCAGCAACAGTGTACGGAGTAAGCAGATGATAAGGATCGAAACGTGAAATGTAGGTCTGGATCAGCAGCTAATGAGAACCACCCAGACTGATTAGTAGCGTCCTGCAGTATCAAGAATAGGAACAATACCTGTGAGGATAATATTGTGCCACAACCAGAAGAGTTTTTCTTAATTTTAACATAACATCAAGCAGAAAATAGTAAAATATATAAATCAACACAATAATATAGAGAATAAATTTAAACTCTTAAGTGGCAAATTTTTATGGATGGATAATAAATAATATACTTTGTATAAGAATTTGATACTAGATAGTTTTATCAAAGGAAATACATCATTAGCATGTATTTGGCCTCGCTGCTATGTTGGGGAGAGGAGTTAGGGGCCGAAACCTGATAGCATAGCAGTTCCTCCTGATGACCTCTAATTCTTATTCTGATACAACGTCTGTTATTTATTAGTTAATTCATAATAATTTACTTTTATTTTTAATTTAAATTTTAAATTTTAACTTGATATAAATTATAAAAATTTTAAAATATTATTATTATTTTAAAATTTTTATAGACCAATTCATCATATTGACTGTTAATCTAAAACTAGATTAACTGTTAGATTATTTTAGTTAAACTAACAATAGATTTTCGAAATATTGATATAATATTCTGATGTAATATTCTGTAATTATAAATGAAAAAGATTTTTTAATATTTTAAAATATCATCATAAAATATATTTTTAAATGTATTTTTACCTGATAGCATAGCAGTTCCTCCTGATGACCCCTAATTCTTATTCTGATGCATCGTCTATTATTTATTAGTCAATTCATAAAAATTAACTTTTATTTTAAATTTCAGTTTTTAATTTTAACTTGATATAAATTATAAAAATTTTAAAATAAAATTATTAATTTTATTATTTAATTATTAAATTTTGATTTAGCATTATTATGGTTTGTTTATTTTATAATTATATTAAATATGTAGACTCAGTTAGCTGATTTAATCTATTTATTTATTTAGTATTTAAACAAAAGCCAGATATATGTGCACTAAATGCTTTATTGCAATAAATAGTTTGGGTGTTTTAATAAAAATTCTGATCAAGAAATTATTAGGTTTTATTTAAGACATGCTTGTGTGTTACCATCTTTACACTTTTCCAACTAGCATCTGCTATAATTTCGAGTACTAATTCTATGTTATGATATAGCTGTAGTAGTTTATCGATAATTAATTTTAACAGTGTCCTTCTTGGTTGCTGAGGCAAGTTTTTAAGAAGTTTCATTTTTACCAGAATACCGAAGGTCTCTTCTAATATGCCTATCATCTTCATCAGTAAAGATGGTACGAGAAGAAGGCGGAGTTGTATGCGGATGTGAATGGTAAGCCAGGAGAGTTGGGCAAGATATGTGGATATGTGGTCGAAGCGACAGAGACGTAGGAGCACTCAAACGGCGGAGTTCAAGTGCTCCTACTAGTCAATTAATAAAAATGACGTTTATTTTAAATTTCAATTTTTTATTTTAACTTGATTAAAATTATAAAAAATCTTAAATCAATTATTAATTTTATTATTTAATTATTAAATTTTGATTTAGCATTATTGTTTTGTTTATTTTATAATTACATTAAATACGTAGACTCAGTTAGCTGATTTGATTAACAAAGTTTAGAAGCCATACTCAGGTGTCTTTTCAATTTGACTTAGTTAAGATTTTCATCTTTCGATGGCATTTTAATTAAAAAATTATTTGATTTGGTAATATATAATATTTTATTTAATATAAAGGTTATATTGCTATATTCTTTATGTTAATTATACTCAATATTTAATTATTATCATAATCGATAATATTAATTAATTTATCGACATAATTAAATTCTTAAAAAATAAGTATTGCCAAGGTAGATCATCAATTAAAAAGCATAAATTAAAAGATTTTAGTAGTATTAAAAATGTTGTCATTATTGAAGAATTAAAATAAATTTGTTAAAAACTGAGTCGAAATTCGAAACTAAAATCCCTGCAAGCTCTGCATTGCAATGAAAATAGCATAATAATAATTAATTCAAATTTTGTATTGAACATTAAATGAAGTTATTTCGATTATTCTCTTAAATCAAATCATCTAGTATATCGTAGAAAGTTTCGTTTTAAAATAAATAAAATATAAACAACTTGTATCAGGCGCATATATGATATTAAACGGATGCGGAAGATTTACAATAGACCTCGCCTTCGTCTATATTCGTCTAAGTTAAGTGGCTTTTTGATTGTAGCTTGACCATCAATCGTTGTATCCATCGCTTGATTGTTTGTTATATCAAGGGATTTTTGCTGCGTTGATGCTTCGACAGTGCTATAAATATTTTGAAAAGTGAAATGTCCATTTACTGCAGTTGGCTGTTGAATTATCGAATCCTCTACAAGCAAGATACCAATATTATAATAAAACATCAAAATTAATTAGAAAATAATTAAAAACACTTATTCTTCAAAGACAAAGTGCACATGTTCAACATTACAATCATGATTGTATAACAAATTTTTTACATTTTATATTTTTTAATGATGAAACTACATGCTTGATAATAATATTACAAGTCCAGACAAACAATTAATTAATTTTAATGAGTTTCAATTAGTTAATTTAAAATTAGCAACGAAAACAATTTGACATTTTTATTCAAAATTAACTTCAAAATACAGAGTATTTATTCTCGGAAAATTAATTCTGAGGTTTATTTTAGAGACTTATTTTAGAAAATGAGTGATTTAGAAAAAAAACATTTCACTTTAACTGTGGGAGAAGTAGACAATCAAATGGCATATTGTGATTTTAATCGTTTACAATAATTTCCAATAGTAAAATATCGCAAAGAATTAGTGTGTTAAAATATGTGAAATTGAAGTGATTTTGCGTAACAAAATGGAAATTAAATTGAATAAACATTACTTTAAAGATCAGCTTCAAAACTTGTGTTGCGATAAACTTATGACATAGGATGATTTTAATTATTTGCATGTAAACTCAGCATAAAAGCGTCGTAATGTGAATTTAGAAACAATTATTATAAGTCATTGAAAATGACTTATAAAAAATTATTAAAAATGTTTAATAATAAAATCAGAAAATGAAACTATAGTGAACAATACAATCTATTGATGTTATATTTCCACGCAGATCAAAAAATGTATCCAAAGTTTCATTTAACTAATACAAAGAGGGATAAACATGATCAGTTAAATATTTATCGGGATCATCGAACAGGTTTTAGATTATGGAGATTTTACTATGGAAATATATTTTAGCCACATGCGACTTTGGATAAAAAAAGCTAATAGTAAAGCTGTTTTATATTATTATTAAACTTTGATATGTAATAATTCTGTTATACTTTCTCTATTTATTCAAAACTCTTATTGTATGCTTGCATCATAGTCGTGTCCCTTAAAAAGCTTTTAATATTTCATAATATTTACCTAAATAAAAATATTACCAAAATATTAACTTAATAATATAATAATATTAATATTATTGCATTAATATTTAATATTACATGAATTCATAATATTTACCAACATTACATAGTTACTATAAAATGAAATAAAGGGACTATAAAAATGAAATTGGTTGTACAATTGCGTATATTTTGTCTCTGTTTGTTTATATTTGTTTTATTTTAATAAAAAATTGATTATATAGTGATTATATGTTTATAATTTAAATAATTTTATTATTATAAGTAATAAAATTATTTATTATTATCAATATTCATATAATATTATATCGTATATAATATTATATAACATCAATATAATATTATATCGATTACTATAATTTTCAACTATTAAAATTTAAAAATATCGGGAAGAATTCAAGGTGTTTTTTAAAGATGTGAAATTAAAGAATGATTTGAGTGTTAAAATTGAAATTTAATAGAATAAATAAATATTTTTCATACAGCAGCTTAACAAATAACGGTTTTTAACATATAATTCATATTACTTGTGAATATTACCTACCGTATTTTAACTATTTAATTCATGATTGGTTTTAAATGCTATTTTTAAAACTCTTACCAAACTGTGGAATGGTAATATCCACATCAAAATTATGCATTGAAAAGAGATCTATATCTGACGTGTCATAATTTTCAGGAATTACTGTGTCGTTAGGCGTTAAAACAGAAACTGCAGAGAGGTCGTCGCATTTGTTTTGCAAGCTGGCGATATCCAATGTATCTGTACTGGTTGTAGAAATCTCGTGCTTTTGAAGCGAATTTTGATTTTTTGATTTTGTAACGATTTGTGGAAGACATCGTCGTCGAGTAAAAGGATCTGGTTTTGCGTCTTTTTTCTCTTCAGCGTAAAGCTAAGGGTATTAAATAATATAATTATATTCAAGTTATGTCGTTAATGGCAATATTTTCCATGACTAATTAAACTCGGTGTAATACGAAGATTTTATAATCTTGTGATTATCAGGATATTGTTAATTTTCCACTGAAAAGTTTCTTTAGTTAAATATAATATTGCTATCCTTATGTTTTTACTTATGTAAGATAAATAATAAATAATAAAATTGCTAATTACAATTTGCAATTTATAAATTGCAAATTTACTAATTTTAAAGTTACACATCTTGGACGTACACATTATGGGCGTGTAATTCTTGTCCGTACACATATTGGCAGTACATCTTAGCTGTACACATCTTGGCCGTACACATCTTGGCCGTACACTTCTTGGCCGTACACTTCTTGGCCGTACACTTCTTGGCCGTACACATCTTGGCCGTACACATTATGGGCGTGCAAATCTTGGCCGTGGAGTATCACCCGTTATGATCATAATTTTTAAAATTTACGTTGTGCAGAATAAGTGTTTCGTGTAAATATCGGGGTTGTTTTTATCTGTCTGTTATATAGAGAGAGCACAGGTCGGTACTATTTAGTTTGGATATGAATTGAGATAAATTCTAAGTTCGTTAGCGTTTTAAATTGCTGCATTTTAAATCTAAGAAAGTTGTTAAAACTTATTTTAATTTACGATTGCATCTACGAAACAAATTCAGAATCAATTTGCTTTCGCCCTTATTCTTATTTACATTTAAAGTTAACCAAAATAACTGAACAACTCGACTTTTGTGAATAGTTAAAATTAAAAAAAAACTATTTACTATAAAATTTGATTTCACTTTAAAAAAAATTATTTTATTTCTTCAAATAATTTCAAACTATTATAATTATTTAATACTCGAAATAAAATAAATGCTTCAAAATATTTTAAATGGCAGATTGTTTACTACAAAGCTTGATTTCACTTTCAAATTAGAAACTTGTTATAAGTTAGTCAGAATTTACAAATTTTATAAATGCTCGGTTTGATCATTTATTTTTATTAAAATATATTGCACTTTACAACATCAAATGTCTCCATAGCATTAATTTAATAAGAAAATTAGAAAAAAGCGATCGATTGATCGATCATTCGATTCATTTCTAAATTCACCATGATGGTGCTTCATTAAAAAGAAAAAGGTTTCCAAATATTTTGTCAGACAATGAGTCAATTTTAAACACAGCGATATCTGCACAGATAATACTGCTAGTATTACTACAATAATATCATCAGTATTAGTTATATGTTAGTTATTTTACACTTTTTTGGAAGGGTACACTAACTGCGTGCATCCAACTAGGATTTGCAACTTAAACTAACAATGTATTTAGCACAAGTAAAATACACGGAAAGAGCAGAGAAGCCTTTAAACGAGTCTCGTCCGCTTTAAAATCTTTTTCGTTTATTAATGTATTGGATAATAAAAAACTAACCATTAGAGCAGCTTCGACGTTGTCTAAAGTGCTTTGTCTGTTGCGCTTGTTGATTTCACTAAAAACAAATAAGAATAAAATTTGCAGGATTTTATAAAATCACAATTGTCACTAAAATCCATACTTTCGTATGAATTTCAGCTTAAAAGCATCATTTCAACTTTCACCCAACAATTATACCTCATCTTCTTAAAATATCATTTTAATCAAACATTAAAATAGAAAATTGATTGTCAAAATTATAATAAAGGTGAACATATAATTTTGTAGTGTCGTACTATTTACGTATTACGATTATTATGTAGTATTGTACAAGTATACGAAATCGACAATTAATCGCCGCGATTGGAGCGAAATCAGTGTCCACAATTGTAGACTATATATTTGGTCATATATGTAGCTTGTTGATTTTACTAGAAGCAAATAAAAATGAAATCCGCAGGATTTTATATCAAATCTTATATATGTTGCTGATTTAAAAAGTTGGAGAAAAATATGTGTTAAACGAACTTAAAATGAATGTTTTGTTATTTTTCTATTATTTCTAAACTATACACTTTTTCATTTCTACGTAAACTCGGAAATGATTACTGCAGTCAGAAATGATTCATTCTGCATCATGTTGTTTTATTGGCACAGCAAAAAAACTTAACATACTCAAGTCTGGCTAATTGTTCATCTTTTCGTAACTCCGCCGACTGTTTATCCAATTCTTGCAGTTCATTTTCTAATCGTTCAATTTCATAGTTGTTTTTGTTAGCAATAGCAACATCCTTAAATAAATAACCAATAACTGTTGAATCGAAGATAATACTTTATTCGATATATACCAATTGTGCGCGGAGATCAGTTCGAGCAACTGCAAAATTAGTAGGTCGAATCTTCAGTCTTGATTTTTCCTTAACAATTTGTTCAACGTCATCGTCTAAATAAACATACTGCATATAATGCTTTATGATGCTCTCTTTTAGCTCCATTTGCTCGATTGTTGGTAACGTTTGATTCTTAAATAAAACACTGTTATAGAAACTCTGACTCTCGTTTGTAATTTAAAAAAGAATTAAAACAGTAAATATAAATAAATAGGTAAAAAAGATATATTTATAAACTAGAAGTAATTTATTATAGAAGTTATTAATAAAACGAAATAGCCACTGAAAAACCGAATATATTAACACAATATATTTCTTTGACATAATACAATTTGCTATAAGCCAATTTTATATCAAATTTCTTTTTTTTTTTGCAAGCAGGCAAAACAATCACAATGAGCATTTTCCAAGCAACTAAAAATTTGCTTGGAAATCTCTAACTCCCCAAGTATTTGTAATATTCATATCTTCAATAAAATCAAAATATTAAACAATGTAAGGGAAATTTTATAATTTCAGAATTATATTTAACACTTTTAATTTTAATTATTTTGTTAATTTTTTATTTTATTAAATTATTCAAATAATTATTAATAATTGTTTAATGTACATTAAAACCACTTAATATCTTAATATTTTATTAATTATTTTAATTAATAAATTTTTATTATAAAATTTTTATAATATTAAAACCATTTTATATCTTATAATCTTTATATATAAATAAATTTTATTAACTTTCTATATAAGATTAAAACCCTTTTAATCTTAAAAACCTTTAAAACCCACAATATACATCTAACAAAAATTAAACCATCAATTGATACGGATACAATTCAATTAATAGAATCTGTAAATATCTTGATAAATCAAAATTATTTAAAAGTAGGGACATCTAAATTTAAACTAATAAAAGTTGTTCCAATGGAAGGTTATAGTAGCCCAATTATAGCTGACTTGTTTTTAAGCTTTATAGAATATGAATTTGTTCATAACTGTTTAAAAAATTAATCTAAATTATATAAAGATATGAAACATTTAGTTGATACATTGATGATTTTCAGAACACACAAAATAAATAAATTTTCAGAAATAAATACGTACGATTTTAGTACGCTTTATACAAATCTAGATTTAGTAGATATTAAAGAAGCGTTAGTAAAATTAATTAATCTTATATTCGGAAAAAGATATACATATATATGTTATAATAATTATAACGCCTAACTAACAAAAATTAAACCATCAAATATATGGATAAAATTGAATTAATAGAATCTGTAAATATCTTGATAAATCAAAATTATTTAAAAGTAGGGACATCTATATTTAGACAAGTAAAATGTGTTCCAATGGGAGGTAATAGTAGCCCAATTATAGCTGACTTGTTTTTAAGCTTTATAGAATATGAATTTGTTCATAACTGTGTAAAAACTAAATCTAAACAATATAAATATATGAAATATATGTTTCGATACATTGATGATATATGTGTATTTAATTCTAATAATTTTTATTCAATTAGTGAACAAATTTATCCAGAAAGCCTTATTCTTAACAAAACCAATATTAATAATAAAGAAGGTGTATATCTAGATATGAACATTAAATTAACATTAACTAAAACTACTATTTATTTATATCGTAAAGATGATATATTTAAATTTACAAGAAACATATTTTTGCATGAGCATTCATGCTTACAATCTTAACCTTATAAATATATGAAATATATGTTTCGAAACATTGATGATATATGTGTATTTAACTTTACTAATTTTTATTCAATAAGCTAACATATTTATCCAGGTAGCCTCATTCTTAATAAAACCATTATTAACGATAAAGAATGTACATATCTACATATAAATATAACGATTATATGAAAAATAAATGTAAACGCAACATATTAGCGTAGTGATTTTTAATAGAAACAATTATCACAACTCACTGTTTAATATTGAATAAAAATGGTATAAAGGTTGAATAAGATAATAGAACTATACCTATATTATTTTGGAAAACAAAATTACATAAAAATCCAAAAGTCTAGAATCAAATGTAGTGGTTTTAAAACCGCTTTCGGTTTATATGAATAAAATACTTGGAGTAATTAAAACACACTTCAAGAAATATTGCAGTGTAATCGAAATTAATATCAAACAATATCAAATAAAACCTAGGTTCATATGTATTGCTTTTAAATGTACATTAAAACCACTTTCTGTCTATATGAATAAAATACTTAAAGTAATTAAAGCACACTTCAAAAAATATTGCAAGGTAATCGAAATTAATACTGGTATAAAACACTATTTCAGTATTAATTCTACAAAAGAATTTTTAGAACAGACAAAAGGAATAAATTTTCAGAATATAAATACATACGATTTTAGTACGCTTTATACAAATCTAGATTTAGTAGATATTAAAGAAGCGTTAGTAAAATTAATTAATCTTATATTCGGGAAAAGCCTAAAAACCTAAAGACCTTAACCAGGCAATTGGTGGTGCCCGCAGTAGCAAGATAATCCACTACATTGTGTTAATGCGGGGTCAAAAACTGATGACTTAATCATTCCTTCTGATCTCCTCTAATTAATTGTGTCTGTTAATCGCTTTATAAAATACAGGATTATAAAAATTCTTTCTGAGATTAAAATATTTACAATTTTTTATTTAATCTTATTTCTGATCTTTCAAATATAAAAATGTTTTGAATGATTTATAAAATTAGCTTTCAAATAAATTTAAATTTATTTTTAAAGCGTTATATTTTAAATAATGTTTTGAATGTATGACTGATAAAAATTATATTTTTAAAAATATAATATAAAATATAACATAAAAATTATTATTTGAGTAAATAATAATTGATTAAATTATTATTTAAGTAAATTATTATTGAAATTTATAAAGTTAATTGTTGATATTTATATAAGTAATTTTGGCAATACCTGCTTCCTTAAAGTATATACCCATCGGTCAAATTCTCGATCGGTGAATGTGGAATTCGATATAAATGACATGCGAAATAACCGTTCTGAATTACTGTGACTAAATGTAAACGATCGAATAATGATAAAAAAAACAAAAAATAATCAGTTACCGAAGTTTAACGCCTTTATCAGTTTTTGTTCCCTCGAATTCGTAAGGTTTGTTTAATGTTGAGATATCAACAATTTCCGCGATCTAAGCAAATCAATATAAAAATCAAATATAATGAATAATTATCTTACTCTATACACCGGATCTGAATTTGCGATGCCAACACCGACTCTGACGAATGAACCAAGAGCTACTTCTCGGAAAAACGGAGCGTGACACCATCTAAATGTAAGCATTTAGACATAAAAATAAAAAAGAATTTTACTTTGCAAGTTTATGACGGCTAAGTCTAATTCGTATTAATTCTTCTTTACATGATATATAAGTCGTCGCCTTCCTCTTGTGTTCTGCCTCTGTTTCAAAGTCTGCGTTGCTTTCATTATCACTGGAAGGGTGAAGATTATCATCAGAATCACGACTACTGCTGTCATCATCACTGTCGTCGGAATTTTCGTTTTGATCAGCGTTGTCAAGATCATCAGATGGGTTTGACGATGACTGTGAAGATGTTAGTACTTCATCATTTGCATTATCTGCTTAACGATATAAATTTGTTAAAAAATAAGGGTTAATGTATATGTATTTTAAAATGAATTTTTAAATTGATGTTTGCAAAACAACGAATAAGATATAGGACCACACTGATGATACCACCCTGTATTGATGAGTAGACTAAGGTCGAATCGCCCAATTGGGGACTAGGCGCCTGTGGTAGGCCATTCTGGGTTAAGCTTCCAGACGAAGTTTTTAAAAATCATGTATTCTTAATTTTATTCTGCTCTACTTTTAATATTAAAAGTATATTTCTTTACTTTTTAGTATTAAAATAAACTTTCCAGTTCGTGTGTAATACAATAAAAGTAAAGTCAATTCTTTCAGATTTGCAACGACGTATTTCAGATTAAATAAGCGTTATCAATTGCTGCTGCAATGATTGATTGTTAAATTGATGTCATTGATAATGACATACTTGCTTTCGCAAAATACTTTGTCGTGTCAACTACTTTTACATAAACATCTGCCACCTTTATCGTTAAAGTCAATTATTTTACAAATTTTAAGTAATTTGAAATCATTTATTACAGTTGAGTGCCAAATAGCATCTTTGACTTTGTCTTAATCCATATAAGAGGTATAATTTAATTTTTTTTAACATAATAACGTTTCAAACACACTGTGACTCATTTTCAAATAAAACTCTGACATTGAATTTGTTATATTTTCCTGGCTAACGACTTGAGCAGGATCAAGGTATGTAATGCTGGAACGTTGACAGAAGAATTAGTAATACTCTGGTGTGGGTAAGCATCATCCATGGCAAACCAATATTTTAAAACTTTGTTCCTCTTGTATCGCATTTATTTAAAAACATACTGTTTTATTAGCAGATTATTAGCAGAACAAATTTCCGTCCGTCGATTTTATTAACCTTTAATCCCTTTTACACAGAGAAGAGACAGTTTTGCAGAAGTTACGACGTGTTATACAAACAACATCAAAAGTTGTTTGAAAGTAGCATCGCAACGAAATTAATTTAAGAAAACGCTATCAAATAAGTTTCCATAGGTTGACATATTCAAATCCATACAAATTAAATCTCATGTGAAAATATCAATCCATAATATTTTAAAATTCAATATATTTAAAATTTTAAAATTATAAGACATTTGAAAAAATGCGAATTATCAATATCAAAATATAAATGTTTGCTATATAAAAAAAGATATCTTGATATTTTGGTCAAGATTTTTAATTTTGTATTTATTTTCCGTAAATATGGAAGTTAAAATATTGAGTTTTTGCTTTAGTTACGAAAATCAATCAAGCAAATATTGTTAGTAAAATGTTGAAAATCAAATAAATATTGAGTTAATGTGTGCAAACATTATATCGCAATGGCGTGAACGTTAAGAAACATATTTTAACTTTAAGAATATTTAATTTAAACATTATTATTGAAATAAAAGACACGCATAAACTTTTAATTCAATGTTGCAATTGTATCTAACGATTAAAACCTAAAATCAAACAAATATCCTAAAACAAATAAACGAAAATTTTAAAAATGCAAATTATCGAACAAATATTATAGGATAGAAGAGATAATATCAGTAATTACTGTTAGAATATGAAATAAATACGTATATAAGCTTCTGAAGATGTAGATCCTAAAAAAGGGAAATGTCACAATGAAAATGTTTTACTCATCAGATTCTATTCAGACAAACGATATGTGACCGAACAATAATTGCAATCAAGATCCTACTTCAGCGGAATTAAATGCCCTAATACAGCTATTATATAACATCAATTGAGTAATTAAAACTGATGACAAGAATGGAGGCATAGTAATGTGGTGTAGAGAAGATTACATATCAAAAGCAATGCAACAACAAAGTACTTGTGCCTACACAGAAATTTCAACATCGGTAGTTCACTATTCAACAATGAAAACAAAATTAAGACGATTATTAGAAAACGATGAGCTTAACAGAATTACTGTAAACAACCCGATACCAGGAAGATTCTATATGTTACACAAAATTCATCAGAATTTTAACCCTTATCCTGGCAGACCAATCACTTCTAACTGTGCTTTGGTAGCTGAGAAGATTTCAAGATTCTTAGACAACGAGTTCAAATTACTATTAATCTATGTGAAATCATTAATATCGAGTACAAGCAATTCTCTAAAGCGTCTTAACGACGAAAAAAGAAACTACCATCTGATTTTATAATCGCAACTTTTGATATAGAACCTAGAATAATGACAATTTGCAACTAAAATGGAATTCAAGTTATCAAAGATAAATTATTTTCAATTGGATATAACAAGGAAGTTACCAAGTTATCATAATTATTAGATATGCTTTTATCTAACAATAATTATAAATTTGACGGCTATACCTATAAGCAAATGGATAGTAATGGCACCTATCCGTTGCTCAAACCTATGCAAGAATGTATGTTGAATATCTCGAGAAAAAGTCATCGAAAAGCAAACAATAAAACCTATAATGTGATATATAGACTGATGATTACATGTCCAGCTTCAACGTTTGTAGACATGCTAAACTAAAAAAGTGAGTTAAAGATCAATCATTGAACTTCCTAAGTATGACGTATAGAATTTCTAGACATTGACATTTATTTAAGCAACAAGAAGGTACAAACAAGATTATGTAGAACGACCATATAGTGCCAAACATTTTTACATGTTGAAGGGTGCCATGCGCGCAAACTAAAGAACGAATGGTCTATTACTGATCACTTAGAGTAGTGAGCAAATTGAATTTCAAAAAAGAGAATGTGAAAATGCATGTAAAACATTAAAGTGCGGGGGTATAATGAAGTAGTAATTGTCTTCCAAATTAATTAGGCAAATGGATAAAGAGAGCATGCAAAACTCCAATCCAAAAATAGAATAAATAAATAAAATAGAATAAATAAATAGAATAAATAAATATTTATCTTAATAATCAAGCAATTTTAAATTATTGAGAATTTATTAAGGTGAATTTATCTAATCTTGGATTGTAGCACTTTGAAATGTTTGAGCGTCAAATATTTTGATGAGGACATTAAAAAGAAGACATTATTAAAAGCTATAATATATAATATAATATTATATAATATATATTAATATAATATTATATACAATATAATATATTATATATAATACATTATTTTATATATTAAATATAATATTATATACAATATAATATAT
>WNNJ02002858.1:0-18065 GCA_012934845.2 Pomphorhynchus laevis | reverse complement strand
TTAGTGAAATAATATACGATTTTTATAACCATTTACAAATCCATGGAGAAAAACGTTGAATAGTTTCTCCTTTTCCAGAGGTTTTAATAGTTTTATTATTACTAGATTTTTCATTTTCGGAATTGGGGGGAGTACCTCCCCATCACTTAATAAACATAAATCGTTACTGACCTTAGACGTCGTTGATTAATTCGAAGAACAGGCGGAACTTACGTTTTTTTCTGTTAGAGAAATCGTACAGGAACTGGAAGTCTTTGATGGCTCAGACAGCAAATTTAATTTTCCGTGGTTGCACAATTTTGATGACATTTCTGTTATCGACGTCATTCATATTTCATAAATAAATAAAGACTTTGTTAACTAACACAGAAAAACATCAATAAAATAAAATAAAATAGTATAAGACACAATGCGAGTTTAGACAATATTTTCTTTACATCTTCTTCTTTGTCTTCCCTGCACTTACGGCCTCAAATCCACGGGGATCTGAGCCCCCCCCCAACCGATCCAACACGCCTACTTCCGACTAAACCACCCGGGGTCTTTCACACCAGTAGAGTCCAGTCGGCACGGACTATGCAGGGTAAACGAGAGACGAGGAGCTTAAGGAACCTTAGCATTTACTCTGGGGGACGTCCTCTCGAAAAGAAGACTAATCCGGAAATAGGCCAGGTGCCCCAAAGGCGCACTTGGCTTTTTCCTTTCAATGACAGATGCTGGGCCCGTTTCAGAGCCCATCTAGCTTTCTTCAGGATACGTTTAAGTCTATCCAGGTCAGTTTTCACTGACCAGTTCACCGTAACGGTGAACCCCAGGTATTTTACTCGACTGGTGAAGACAGGGTGTTGTTGATTAATCAAAATGGAAGAGAGGGCAGAGAGTGTAGGTCTCTTAAGTTGTTTCTTTGTTGCAGTGGAGCCATTAAAGATTACTAACTGCGATTTCGCGAAGTTTAAAATAAGATTGGATATTGGTAACTGGTCTTTTAATCTTAAAAAGAAACGGCTGATGTCAGAGACGACGTCTTTACACCTGTGTACAGTGAACAGGGCTGTGGTGTCATCAGCGTACATTACTAGACGTTGTTCACGTTTAAACATTTTAAAGAGGTTAATGGAAGCAGCAAGATATAAGATGGGATAGTGGGGATCCTTGAGGTACACCCGTAATAGGGTAGAACTGACGCGCATCTGGGTCGTCTTCATAGTAAAATTGCTTGGTGTACAGCAGTCGCCACTCTGTTCACAATTAGCGCAGGCAACCCTAGGGACCTGAGAGAAGAGATAACAAAGGAAATGGAGATACAGTCAAACGCAGCAGAAAAGTCGAGGAAAACAGCCACAACTAAACGATAGCTATTCTCCCGACAAAACTGTTCCACTTCACCTACTGTGAATGGACCGAGCGACCTTTAACGAACCCATGAAAACCAGGAGGGATCAAATTACGCCTACTCAGGTAGTCGCGGATTTTACGCGCAAGCGCTTTTTTGTAAATCGACACGAAGACATTTTGAATCGAAATGAGTCGCAGATCTTTAGGGCATGATCAGTATTTTTTCTTAGGAATAAAAACACGCTTACTAATATTGATGCCAGCTACATAGGATGGGAAGGCTTAAAGCATTGTGACGGCCACCTCTCTTCTCTGAGCAGCTGTCAAAAGCTGACAGACCCGAAAAGAAAGTAGAGCAACGGATTTGGAGGTGCCCGGGAGTGGACCTCAGGAGTTAAGGATATCCGTAACAGATATATCCATATTCCTAAAGTTACACCAAGGCGGGATTGGTTGAGGTGATTGAGTGACTCCATAGTTGTGTAGGGCTAGTGACTAATCTAAAACTTTATCAAGGCCTACATTCCCTATCCAACCCGATGCTCTATCTTTCAAGCAAACAAACTTCTCCTTCTTGAAAATCTTCCAAAAGGAAGACTGAGAAGGATTAAGACGAGCAATACTCGTCCTATGCCTACTCAGCTGGAACCAATATCTAGTGCTCCAGTATTCATTCGAGAGAGCCTGCCTGGCGGAAACAGGGAGTTAGGGATGTTAAGCAGTTTCGCTAGGACTTTGAGTTTCGTCGGAGTGGGATTGTATACACGACCTTTATAGGTAGTCGATAAAATTGCGGTAGCTTGCGAAAAGAGGTAGGTATTAAATTCGGTCAGGCTCTAATTTCCTATTATAAGAAAGCGTTGGATAGTCGCTTTAAAGAAGGCCACTCTGATTGGATCAAAGTGAAACCTTCTACGAAGCAACATATCTTCCTCAATTCTCCAACGAATTAGGTCATGAGAGGTGGACAATTGCAGGCGCGACTGCTTTGTGCAGAGGGGTCTTAACAGCTATCTCGAGTGAAGCAGTAAAATGTCGAGTATAGAATTTGTTGATGTGCAATGAAAGGTCGGGGAAGGGGGTTTGTCAATAAGATAACAGTTCCTAGCACTGCGAATTGCTGCATTATTCAACGACCTGTTCTGTCGTTAAAATCATAAGTATCATGTCGTAACCGCTGTCAATAACACCATCCATAAGGTTACGGTTCTTGTGTATCTCTCCTGGACGAATATAGACATTGGCTAGACTAAAGCGTTTACCGTTCTTACTAAGTGAAACTACCAAGCAAGTCAGAGCTGGACATGAGTAGTTTAGCAAGAGGGAGGACCTTAAGGAGCACTTAACTAAGGTCAAGAGTCCTTGAGATGAAGAGGAGTGAGGTGGGGTTATGTACGGAGTATAGTGGGAACATATATGCTTTGGAATAAATCGAGTAATGTCCTGGGGGATACGGATAGACCGCGTCTCCTGAAGGACTGTAACATCTGCATCTCTACCAGATAGAAGTCTAAGGGCAGAAGCACCTCCCGAATTCTACTGAAAAATATTCAGTGAAAAAGGCTCACGAGTACTCTGCATTGTGATGGATTAGTTGGATGGGGGATTGCCAGCCTAGACAGAGATAGGTGTAGGAAGGTTTCCCTTTCTACCGCTAGCCTTATCTGGTGTTGGCACTTGTTCCTGGGCAGTATCATCATTTCCCCATTGTTTCTGCATGATCAACTTTCCAATCTTGATTGGGGGACGGCGAGAGCAGAGGCCTCCCTTTTGTTCGAGGTCTTGAGTGAAGAAACAGGAAGTTTTGGATTCACAAATAGATTTAAATAGAGGCCGCTATCAACGCTTGGACATCTCTTTAAAAAAACCAAACGCTGATCCATAATTGACAACTGCTCGCTGTCGGACATCCTGGTTGCTGCCTGAGAAAAAGAATCAGGTGCCGGTTTAGATGGCCTGGAGGGTTTGATGAATAGAAACTGATATTTCTTGAAATACTCGCATTTCCTACTCCAAGCGGGATGCGCTCCTCCGCAGTTGGAGCAGGCCAGATTATTTGTGCATGGAATCGTGGACTCGGCGGAGGGGCAATCTTCATTACCACATTTCCCACAGCGATGGACCGCACTGCAGCTGGAGGTCCAGTGCCCCCATTTGTGACACCTGCTACAGTGCGGGTAAGTGTATTCTTCCTTGCCAACCACTCTAAATTTGAGGTTAAAATCCATAGAGTTGCAGTGCGATTTTTCTAAGAGTTTAGCCTGCCCTATGACGGCGGAGCAGAATCCAACATTAATTGGTAGACCGTTCCTCCCAACAGGGGACGTACGTTTTTTATCTTGTAAGTCTTACTAATAAGATGTATGTCTTCTTCCTCCATCTGTGTAGGAAGATTACTTATTTTTAGGGAGGCCATGATAGGTTTCCTCTCAAATTCAGCAATGTCGCAGCAGTTAGCGACGAAGTACCTCTTAAAGCTCTCCAGGAGATCCTGGGTAGCAAAGGAAATTTTTATGCTGGTGTCAAAATATCTAACTGAGTTGTAGACTACACGGTTTTTCATACTATGTGCAAACACTTTTAGAAATTTGTTGTATAGGACATGTCTTTCTAAAAGCTTTTTTAAAATGATTATCCCCAAATTTAGAATCTTGGGGATCGGTGGAAGTAATTCCACAAAATTCTCAGCAATATAAGTAGAGCCACTAACATTGTTGTCTTGAATTGACGAAGAAAATCTTTGAAAATCTTCTTTTTTTCCTTGAAGAATGCTTATTTCCATAGCAGTATTGTCCATTTTCGTTGAAAAAACAGAATTCTTTTATCGTCCGTCACTGTACAAACTCAACATTTTTTCGCAATTCATATTTCAATAATAATAAGGAATTTCTTAAATAACTAACAACCACTAAAAAATAACGAAAAGAGACATTAGAAAAAAAACAAATGCAGTTCAAATAAGACAACTCATAATAGCATTTAGTCTTCATAATGATGTCACGGCCTCAGGTCCAGCGGGATCTGAGCCCTCCAGCACATCCAACACGCCGCTCTTCGACTGAACCACCCGGGGTCTATCACCCCCCGAAGAATCCAATCTAGGCGGACTATGCGCGGTAATCGCGAGATGAGGAGCTTGAGAAACCTTAGTCTTTGCTCTGGAGGACGTCCTCTCGAAAAGAAGACTAATCCCGAGATAGCCCAAGTACCCCAGAGGCGCACTTGGGTTTTCCCATTCAACGACAGATGCTGAGCCCGTTTCAGGGCCCACCTAGCTTTCTTCAGGATACGTTTAAGTCTATCCAGGTCAGCTTTCGCCGACCAGTTCACCGTAACAGTGAACCCCAGGTATTTTACTCGACTTGTGAAGGTAGGGAGTGGTTGATTAGTCAATATAGAAGATAGAGCTGAGAGTGCTAGTCTCTTTAATTTTTTCTTTGTCGCAGGGGTGCCATGAAAGACAACTACCTGCGATTTGGATGAATTTAAAATAAGATTGGATAGGGTCAGCTGGTCTGTTAATCTTAAAAAGAAACGGCTGATGTCCGAAGCGACATCTTTGCACCTGCGTCCAGAGAACAGGGCCGTGGTA
This sequence comes from Pomphorhynchus laevis, assembly GCA_012934845.2. Lineage (NCBI taxonomy): Eukaryota > Metazoa > Acanthocephala > Palaeacanthocephala > Echinorhynchida > Pomphorhynchidae > Pomphorhynchus > Pomphorhynchus laevis. Next base: position 13,138 of record WNNJ02002858.1, on the reverse strand, counting down.
TCATCAGCGTATACCACTAGATGTTGATCACGTTTAAAATTCTTGAATAGTACAATGGAGGCAGCAAGAAATAAGATAGGAGAAAGTGGGGATCCTTGGGGCACACCTGTAATAGGGTAGAACTGACACGCATCAGGGTCGTCTTCATAGTAGAACCTCTTGGTAAACAGTAATATCTCCACCCTGTTAACAATTCTCGCAGGCAACCCGAGGGACCTGAGAGAGGAGATAACAAAGGGAATGGAAATGCGGTCAAATGCAGCAGAAAAGTCAAGGAAAACAGCCACAGCTAGTTGATGACTATTATCCCTACAAAACTGATGCACTTCACCTATTGCTGAATGAACCGAGCGTCCCTTGACAAACCCGTGAAAACTCGGTGGGATCAAATTACGCCTACTTAAATGGTCGCGGATTCTACGCGCAAGCGCTTTTTCGTAGATGGAGATGAGGGAGTTTTGAATCGAAATGGGACGCAGATCTTTGGGACATGAAACCGGACTATGCTTTGGTAAGAAAATTCTACGACTAATATTGATGCCGGCTACATCGGATGGTGAGGCTAAAAGCATTGTGACGGCCACTTCTCTTCTTTGATCGGCTGTCAAAAGCTGACAGACTCGAGAAGATAGTGGAGCGACGGATTTAGAGGTGCCCGGAAGTGGCCCCCAGGAGTTAAGGATATCTGTAACAGATAAGTCCCTGCTCCTGAAGTCACCCCAAGGCGGGATTGGTTGGGGAGATTGAGTGGCTCCATAATTATGTAGGGATAGTGACTCCTTCAAAACATTATCAAGGCCTATACTACCAATCCAACCCAAAGCTCTATCCTTCCAACAGACAAACTTCTCCTTCTTGAATATCTTCCAGAAGGAAGACTGAGAAGGGTTAAGGTGAGCGATGTTCGCCTTATCCCTGCTCAGCTGGAACCTATATCTAGTGCTCCAGTATTCATTCGAGATGGCCTGCCTGGCGGAAACAGAGACATTGGGAAGACGTAGCATTTTAGCCAAAACCTTGAGTTTTGTTGGAGTGGGATTGTAAATATGACCTTTATAGGTAGTCGAAAGAAACGCGGTAGCTTGCGAGGAGAGGAAGGAATTAAATTCGGTCAAATTCTCATTACCAATTCTGGGGAAGAGTTGGATAGCCGCCTGAAAGAAAGCCACTCTGATGGGATCAAAGTGAAACCTCCTTCTAAGCAACGTATCTTCCTCTATCCGCCAACGAATTAGGTCATGAGAGATGGTCTGTTTTTGGCGCGACTGCTCAGTGCAGATGGGTTTCAACAACCACATCTTATGAAGCAGTAATATGTCGAGGAGAGAATTAGTTGTTGAGCAATGAAAAGTTGGGGACGGTGGTTTGTGAATAAGGTAATCGTTCCTGGCTCTGCGGAGTGCTGCATTAATCCAACGACCAGTTCTGTCGTTGAAGTCACCGAGTAACATGTCATAGCCACTACCCAAGATACGGTCCAGGAGATCACGGTTCTTGTGAATTTCCCCTGGCCTAATATAGATATTGGCTATGCTGATACGTTTACCATTCTTACAAAGTGAAACAGCTAAACAAGACAGGGCTGGACAAGAATAGTTTAAAAGAAGGGATGATCTTAAGGAGCATTTAACTAGGGTTAAAAGACCTTGAGATGAAGAGGCGTGAGGAGGGGTTATGTACGGAGTGAAGTGGGTGTAAATATGCTTGGGGATAAATCGAGTAATGTCCTGGGGGATACGGATAGACCGCGTCTCCTGAAGGACTATAACATCCGCATCTCTACCAGATAGAAGGCTAAGGGCAGAAGCACCTCCCGAATTCCACTGAAGTATATTCAGTGAAAAAGGCTCTTGACTACTTTGCATTGTGTTACGACAGCTGGAGTGGGATGCCTACCTCCTAGCAGAAACTAGGAGAGAGAAAGTTGCCCTTCTCACTCCCAGCCCTACCAGGAGAAGACACTTGCCCACCGGCATTATCTTCATCTCCCTTTGAGGCCAACAACTCCCAGCATATATCATCTTTCTTTGCCAACTTCAAGGAAGCCAACTTTTGTTTAGAAGATGATCTCTTCTTAGAACGGGGGGCTCTCTTTGAAGAGGTAAGAATCGTCGATGGAGGAGAACGGGACTCCTCGAATTTCGCTATCAGATGGTTCGTTAAGGCTCGAATCTCGTCTTTATATATCTGTAGTCTTGCGTCAACAATTTTGAAAATGTCGGTGTCCGACATACCATAACCGTTTGAATTGGATAAGCTGGCAGCGGCAAAGTGGGCCGGTTTGACCGGTGCCCCACAATGCCTTAATTTGTATTCTTTGAAGATAGGACATCTTCTAGACCAGGCCGGGTGCTGACCACCACAATTGGAACACAGAGGGGAGAGAACATTTCCCCTCATGGACTTCGGAAGAGCTGCAAACCCCACACGTATGGGGCCTAGTACAGTTCGAGGACCAGTGCCCCCAGAGGTGGCACCCATTGCAATGGGGGTATGTTAAGTCATCAGCATCTACGATATTGAAAGAAAGATTGTACCCCAGAAAGGGGTTACATTTGCTTTTAGCCAGACATTCCGCCTGATCGACTGCGGTAGAACAGAATGCTATTGGTATAGCCTGGCCTTTCTTGCCCAGGATTGGGCGAATATTATGAATTTTGAACTCAGATGTGAGAGCAATGATATCTTCCTCCGTTGCGAAGGGCGGAAAATTATTAATTTTCAGAAGTCGCCTGAATAGGCCTGTAAGTAGTTGACCCAAATTCTTTTAGGTGTGTTTCGAAAAATTCTAGGTACGATGCTGCCAGATCTGGAGAGCTGAAAGAAACCCGGATTTCGGAATCTAAATATTTTATCGAATTAAATAGAATTCTCTTCTTATAAGAGCTTGTAAACTCTCTCAGAAAAATATTGAAAAGATTCTTCCTTTCAAATGGTTGAAGAAGTCTGATTATTACCAGATTCACCACTTTAGGCACAGGAGGGAGTTCTCCATCCGTGCTTGAGATTAAAAAATTAGACGAAATAGGACTAACCTTGTTTTCTTTGGCTTGAAAATTCGATGTTACATTGGAAATACCTGAGTTCCGTTCCATATTAGCTTGATTTTGTAAGTTGTTTGAAGCACCGATGGTAAATTTTTTTACAATTTTTTCTTGTGTGAAAATTGAAAACCTCATTAATTCATATTTCGTATTTTACATTTCGTATTCAAAAGAGCGGTAGCTTGGAAATTTGTCTCAACTTTTTTTAGTGCCTTTATCATTACGAACAAAATTCGTGTGATCAAGTATTTTTAATTTGTGCAACATTTTTAAATTTAAATGTTTCAGTCATATTTTGTTCACGTCAAACAATGGAGCCTTATCTTACATTTGCTTAAATTTCTTAGTTTATCACTAATACAGGACAAGCTTAAATCTGGTTGTAGAAGCTCATAGCTATCATTACGGGTGTACCTCAAAGATCCCACTTTCTCCCATCTTATATCTTGCTGCTTCCATTAACCTCTTTAAAATATTTAAACGTGAACAACGTCTAGTGGTGTACGCTGATGACACCACAGCCCTGTTCACTGGACACAGGTGTAAAGACGTTGTCTCTGACATCAGCCATTTCTTTTTAAGATTAAAAGGCCAGTTACCCATATCCAATCTTATTTAAAACTCCGCGAAATCGCAGTTGGTAATCTATAATGGCTCCCCTGCAACAAAGCAAAAACTTAAGAGACCTGCGTTCTCTGCACTCTCCTCCATATTTGCCTCTGAACCACTTCCCACCTTTACAAGTCGAGTAAAATACCTGGGTTAACTGTTAAGGTGAACTGGTCAGCGAAATCTGACCTGGATATACTCAAACATATCCTGAAGAAAGCTAGGTGGGCCCTGAAACGGGCTAAGCATCTGTCATTGGAAGAGAAAACTCATGTGCGCCTTTGGTGTACCTAAGCAATCTCCGGATTAGTCTTCTTTTCGAGAGAACGTCCCCCAGAGTAAAGGCTAAGGTTTCTTAAGCTCCTCGTCTCTCGTTTAACCAGCAAGGTCCGCGCTGATTGGATTCTTCAGAGGGTGAGAGACCCAGGGTGGTTCTGTCAAAAGGCGGCCTGTTGGATCGGTTGGGGGGGGCTCAGATCCCTCTGGATTCGAGGCCGTAAAAGTGGGAATAAGAATACCAGTGCAAATTGCAGTCGTGAGAAGAATTGGTCGTACTTACTAGTTTGTTAATTATGTTATTTATCCTTTTGATCGGTTGTATTTTTTAATAAAACCCTTATTTATTTATTTATTTTTCAAAATCGTTTTTAAATGTGCTTTTTAATTTTTTGGTGTATGCATGTTTTGTTTTTCGGAATTTTCTTTTACTTTTTAAGTAAAAATGCGGGGGTACATCAATGCATGTACTTTTACATAATTGTTAAAAATCGAAAATTTGTAATATTTTATTGTTATCCTTATTATGATAGCAGGAGTTATCGAAATATTTAATTTTTTCAAATAAAGTAAAGGCATTTTCTTTTTTATTCCAATAAAATTGTATAATCAAAATGGAAGAATATTATGGGTTTAATATTTGTTATTTATTATTTATTTTAAATATTATATAAAAATGATATTGTCAATGAGATCGAATGCATTTTCAAATTGTACAAATTAAATATTATAATATATTTTAATATTAATTTTAATGTCTATTTCGTTAGAAATTACAAAATTAGAATAAAACGATTTATTAATTTCAAATACACATTATAATAACGAGTGAATTCAATTATTTTCTTGTTATTCATTGTTATCATCGTCTAGTGAAGAAAATAAAAGTTTTATAATGAAGTAATCTTTAATAAATTATATATTTGTTAGGCAATTTAATCCTCTATGATTTTGTAACTTTTAAAATGAATAATGAATATATAAAGGAATTTATTTAATTATTAATAGACAAGAGTGCGAATATACTGAAATATAACAATATTTGAATTTATAGTAAACATTAAATGGTTCCAATATAAATTTTTAAATTTTTAATTCGTACTTTTTTATACGAATTACGTATTTTCCAATTTATAAAATATCTACATTTTGTAATTCAAAATGTAGAAAAAATGTAGATATAAAGTTTAAACGTTTAATTCTTTTAGTTAAATTACTGCCATTTAGTTGTTATTATCTACCATTCACTATTACTTTTCGATTTATACCTAATTTTTATTAAGTATAAAAATGGTCTCGTACAATATATATTTTAAAATAAATTTATTTTATAATTTACTACCAAAATTTGAAAATTACCGAAACAAGCTCTAGATAGTTTGTTGCTGTCCTAACATCGCTTATTCTTTACTCGATACGTTCATATTTAAGGCACGACCACAGTTTTTGTTAAACATTTCTTACATTTATTAATCTTTAAAAATAAAAATTAACTTGAAATTTTCTTTTAATTTTTTGGTTATTATTTTTATCGTTGAAATATATTTATTTATATTAATATACTCATCAAAAATTTATATATTTATTGATCTTTGTTATTCAATTTACAATCTAAAATTACTGAGGTTCGTATCGCTCAAACTCTGACGTACCCGTGAATGGAATCATAAGTATCGCATGCTTTAGGAAAAATAATCAAGGACAGGCCATTTCATCATATTTTTAGAACACAAGCATGATATTCATGGCGCATTAGCATCATCATATTTTAAAATGATGTTTTAAAATGTATCATATATAAAAAATACATCATCATATTTTCCATAATCAAATGATGTATCCACTTCTATCCTCATTAAGCGTCATGTTAGCATCAATCGTACATTTTAAATACCAAAGAAATGAAAATGTTAATAATAAACGTAAATCAAGCAAAAGAAAATTTTCAGATGCACGACGTATTGAGGAAATTCATTGAAAACGTGCTAAGCGATCATCCCGGAAACGTTCTTTAGACAGTGATGAAGATTATGATTATACGCTAATAAAGCACTTTATTATTAAGCACTTTTATTTATCAAGATAAATAAAATTATAAATGTTAAATACTGTCTGACTATTTTGCCCTTTGAAACTAGATTGTTCTGTTCGAATGCTTTCAAGAACAACAACGCCATCAAGCTGATGAGTATAATTGCCAAATTTCCTATTGCAGTAAGACAATTTTGCACGTTGCGAAACTATAGATTGATTTTGTTTTATGAAATATAAACTCAAAAATTCAAATCTTATAAAATTTGAGCTTATTTCCTTGATTGCAAACCCACTATGTCATTTAGCAAAGCATTTCTTGTCAGACTTAATATTGTTTTTAAAATCCAGCTGATAGAAATCAAGAAGCTTGAGCTACAGGGCAATAATACAATAATATTTCTTTTAATGTGAAACAGTTTGCGCTTACGAATTCGAACACTGCTGTTTATTATTTTTAAATAAAATATTTTAGTTATAAATCACACATGTTAAGTCTAGGAAGAATACGTACAAGCGAATTTTTAGGGTTTGATTATTATTCACTTAAACTGAATAATAGAAATGTGTTAATGTTACAAAATAAAATGTTTGTTTAGTCGAAATCAATTCCATTCAACGTCCATCCCTGGTGAGATTTATATATAGATAGCGATATTAAAATATAAGAAAAATTAATATTTTAAAAGCAAATTAGATCCAAACTAAAAAACACAAAATAAACACACTTTACACTTGATACGAATAATAAACGTTGTATTTATCAATATCTGAATAAATGAATTACTTGTTCAACCAAATAAATTGTAGTTAAATTTGAAACATTTAATTTGTTCTCTTTAAATATGAACTGTAGTATTTTAACATTTAAATTTTATTTTACTGTTTAAGCGGGACAAAATAATCTACATAGAGATTGCGATATTAATATTATATTGGACAAAATAAATGAAGGTTTTTTATACTCTGTGGTTTTAATTTGCTTCGAACATTATCTATTCAGCGAAAAATAATCTGAATGCTGCCAACGCACCTGTCTTTGTTTGTTGACAGCTGCCAACGCACCTGTCTTCTCTGTCTTTGTTTGACAGAGAAATGATATTTCTCTGCAGCAAAATCATTGAAATATTCCTGCAGGAAGACACGTTGCTGGAGTTAAAGGAACCATTGAACATATGCGGGGACATTCACGGGCAATATTCCGATCTGTTAGAAATTTTCGATATTTGTGGAAGTGTGCCAAGGCGGCAGTATCTGTTTCTAGGTGATTACGTTGATAGAGGAACACATTAACTAGAAACGATCTGCCTCATGCTAGCACTTAAAATAAAATTTCCGAACAGAATTTATTTGCTCCGTGGTAACCATGAGTGTGAATCAATGAACATGAAATATGGATTTTATGCGGAATGTAAGTACATCATTAAGTTAATCCATTAAATACGTAATGTTTCATAATTAAGCATTCTAAAATATTACTTGCCTATTACAATTTATAAGTTTATTACAAATGCTTAACAAACGAAACTTTAAAATGCTACGAGCAAAACTATATCCAAAACCTTATTACAATTTTAAATAAACAGTAAAATAATAAAATCTCATTTCGCTAAAATGAAAGTATTCTCTTTAATCTTGCAAATCAAATTAAAAAAGAAAATTTGCGCTTACGAATTCGAACACTGCTGTTTATTATTTTTAAATAAAATATTTTAGTTATAAATCACAAATGTTAAGTTTAGGAAGAATACGTACAAGCGAATTTTCATGGTTTTATTATTCACTTAAACAGAATAATAAAAATGGTTTTAATGTTACAAAATAAAATGTTTGTTTCAGTTCTGGCATACGCAGAAGAACAGGTTAAATTTCTGCCGCTATTCTGCTGCTACAAAAATGAGTTATTCTCAAAATTCAAAGAAGCAAATTATTCGAGAATGCTAAATTGTAGAATAAATCTAGAAAAGGATGTAAGCATTGAAATTCATAAAACAATCATAGGTAAACGAGTCAAATTTATAGTGGCGTAAAGAAGCAGAATGAATTTCGGACTTTGTTAAACAAAGTCAAAGGACAAATACGGTTGGTTCATGAAAATTTAGTAAACGTTTATATTTTTGAATAAATCTATTTCATAAAAAATAAATAGTTACATGATATGCAAAATTATCTTGCTACATTAGGAAATTTAAAAAATCTAATTTACTTTAAAATAAACGTGATCAGCTTTTTAAATTCGTATTTAGTTTGATGACGTTGTTTTTGAAAGCATTCAAACAGAACAATCTAGTTTCAAAAGTGCAAGATAGTCAGACAGTATTTAAGATTTGATAATTTTAATAAATCTTGTAATTGGGTGGAAAACACATTTTTAATTTGATATTAGTAGGGTCAAAATTATAAAATGAAAAATAGAAAAAATGGATTTTAGTCATTTAGTTGTTTAAGAAAGTATTAATTATGAAACTTATAAAAGAGTTAGGAGAGTAATAAATTACAATAAATTGTAAAATAAGACTTTGCATCTATTCATTTCACTGGTAAATTTCCAATGAAATAATTATGACAATATCAATTAAGATTAAAATAACTGTCATTAGACAGGTGAGCAGTTTAGCTTGCATATTTGTATAAATACTTATATTTAATTATGTGAAATGTTCATACTTCTATAAATTTACCCGCCTTACCATATATATAATTTAATCGCAGACATAATTTAATCACAGACGTATATATAATTTAATAAACACCTACGATTATATACATAGAATTTCCAGATATTTCCGGCATTACACAGCAGATAGGACCCCTTAAAATATTCTCTATATCGAGAAATATCTATATTTGAATGTCAATCTATTTCAAAATGGCATAAGGAAAGCTACAAAAATGAAAAATGTATAAGCTCTCAAACGAAATTATCAATTGGAATAGAGAATTACAAATGCCTTTTTAAATTATCGGGATACATAAAGACATTATAAAAAGACATAAGATTACGTTTTCCTAAAGCAGAAAATAATATTAATATTTATCGAAAACAAGGTCAGTCCAATTAAAAATTTACTGGTCTGTTCGAAACTAACTTCTGATTCTGAGCGTGTGAGAGGTAACTGTCGTGGATGTCTACGCTCAGAAGCGAAATGCTGTAAGCAGATTCTAGAGACTAATAGTTATCGATTATGTTGTAATCGAACATTAATTGCTTAATGATTTACATCGAAAAGCAATAGAGCAATTTTGGATTGCGTAACTCATGACGGACAGAATGAGAGCAATAAACATAGAACACATGATGAACTAACAATCTTATAAAAAGAAAATTTTTTAATAAATTTCTGTCGTCTGTTGAAATAATTTCTGTCGTCTTTGCTGGTGTAAAAGAGGTATACCTGATTTTAATATATAAGGCGTATCGCCCTTTGCTACAATTTTCCAATCTACAACGCAAGAGCATAAACAAAAGAATTTCAAAATGTAAACGAACATAAATTTAAATACCAATAACAAAAAAAAATTTCGTGTTATCGATACATCCCATTTGTATAAAGATCTATATTGATTCCATTTCAGCCGTTGTTGTCGAAACATAAAATACAACAACATATTTATGATTTGGAAAAGCGGATAAGAGAATTTGTAAAGGAATTTTTGATTAAACTAGAAATTTCGGGCCGTTACATTTTACTTTCGAAAAATCAACACCCACATGTTTTTTGGATGTGCCTATCTATCGCAGCTAAAATAACGATATTCAAACTGTATTAAATCGCAAGCCAACTTGTCTAAAGATATATATACATCCTAAAATCTCACATCAATCGTGTGTTATTGGTAAGTGTATTGATAAATTATTAATTTCATATTTTAAACAAAATGGGAAATCTGAACGTCAATAACAACAGACATTTATCTTTCCATACAACCGCGGACTTTAGAATCTGTCAATGAATATATACTCTGTAGTTTCAAAAGTCTGCAACAAATTAAAACTATATCATATACCAACCCGAATAGTATTTGCATATGTTAAAACAATAGGAAGTCACTTTATAAGATCAAAGCTTAACCAACTAAGCAACACATATAACGCAGGTTGCAAACAATGCAATCGACCAAACACGTGGGTGAAACTGGCCTTTCGATGAGTATGCGCATTAATAACAGACGATCCGATCTTAATAAAGAACTATTCAAAAGCGATGCAATTGTAAACCATTGTCTAACGATACACTCATCGCACGAATACGTATTTGATTATGTAGTACTAAAAAAGCACTTCAATGACACTGATTTTAGAAGAAAAAATGAGCAAAAAAATTATCGGACAACTAATGACGGATGTTGATTATGGAATAAACATAAATCATATATACAAATGGGATATACTGATTAAATGAAATTTTTATTATTGGCATTTGATTTTATGTTCGTTTCTGACTTCTTATGTTCGTGCTCTTGCATTGTAGATTGAAAAAGCCCAGCAATAGGCGAAACGTCTTTTATAATTCTCTGTTATTTTTGCCGGTGTAAATCAAAACGCAAATATTGAAATGTTTTCCAACGTGGGTCCCGGCGATAGTGTAATTAAACAACATCCTATATATAAATTACATCGAAATTCAACAAAACTGCCTTTTAGATTACTCATTAATTACTTCGTTAATAAAATGTTAAAGATAAGCTGTACTTACGCTTTTGAACTTTAAATATTTTTTAAATTTAATTCGTGTAAACAAACAATCTTATGAATTTGGCGGGAAAATAAATTTCGCATGTATTTTTTTAAATAAATTTCTATAAAATATTGTTAACATTTAAAATCATAAATCACAATATAAATATATTTATAAATTATTCAAAATTGTTTCTATATTTTATACCCTTTTTAAATAGCGAAATTTAAATATTGATTGTGTTTAAACAAAATTTTTAAAGATTACTAATTTTCTAAAATTTTTAACTTTATATTTAAAAATGTAACGCCCAAACTATTTTGTTTATATTTAATATATCTTGATTTAAATTGCAAATCAAAGGCACGCATCTAAAAAAATAGGTTTGCATTGATATTAAGTAGTTGAAGTAAAGGCAGTTGAACGAATCACAATTTGATTCGTTGTAATATTTTAAATTCACGTACATTTACGAATAAAAAAATCACTTAACTTTAAAAATACTTACATTTTGGAACTGTAGAATTGAAAAAATTAAATAAGTAAAATGCCTTCTATAAATTTGGCGGGAAACTTCAATATCATCTAAAAAATCAAATGCAAATTAACTTTATTGATTAAAGTAAAAAAATAAAGTTATCGATATAAATAATATAAAATAATATATTATATAGCATAATATAAAATAATCATATTATTATATAACGTAATATGGACCTAATTAATAATTTTGTATTCTAGAGTTAGGTGTTTGAATACAATTCACTTTGATTGCTTTTTCAAAAGGATCCCTTTTTTGGATACATATTTATGCCGAGTACAATTAGGAAAATCTGGAAAGCACGTTTGTTTGTTTAAAGATGTTGTGCCCATTCTACTACGTTAGCAAATTCTCGGAGATCCACTTTAAATGTATCAAAAGGCAGCCGAAGCGACTGTTGGTAGTTCACCCTACTGATGACTGCTGCCGGCTACCATCAGATCGTCTAGGAGTGATAAGGAAGTTTGCTCTGCATGAAATCGAACTCCGAATTTAGGAACCTTCTACGATTATGAATCTGAAACTTTTTATCTCCCGGGTCACAGTTTTACACATTTTGCGATTAAATTATAAAAATGTATTCAATAAAGGAATCATGTGAGAAAGCAAGCAACGACAGCAATTAAAATTCCTGCCGAATAAAATTAGTATGATCCGGAAATCACGTTGTTAGTTTAAAGAGGCTATACCCATGCCACTACGTTATCAAATTCTCGGAGATCCCTTTTAAATATATTACCAAGCGGCCGATGCGACTGATGGTAGTTAGCATTTATTGTTGTTCTTCCTTGATCACCAGTTTTTAATTTATATTTTATTTATACAATCGTATCCGCATATAAACTCTGGAAATCAGTTGAATATAGATATATTGGACAAACAATATATTTGTCGTTTCGCCTTTTACCGGGCTTTCTTAATTGTATATATTTATTGCACAAACTTTTTTAGGTTTGTGAGACAAAAAAGTTTGTGAGATAAATATATACAATTGAAAAAGGCCAGTGAAGGGCGAAACGTCAAATATCTTATTTGTCCGGTGTCTGGTTTTAAAGACTTTATATATGTATATATATCTATCAAAATAACTAGGTATATAAAAGTTAACCAAGCTTTCTTTTGCAATTTTTATATATTAATACTTTATTATTTATATATATTTTTATTATATATTATTTATATATAAATATTATTATAATATATATAATTTAACCGAGCTTTCTTTTGCAATTTATTTAAAATCGTTTTCGGGTTACCCCCTTGTCAGTATCCAATACAGTATTCTACAACCTGTACGTAGTAAAAAAATTCTACAAATTTAATCTTTTCTTTGTTTATATATCTTGATGGTCAGCAGCCTGGGTAAGCTGATGACCCATACTACACTTAACGTCAAGACACTTATTATCTGCTTACTCCGTACACAGAGTGCTGATCGGATTTGAATTCTGGACGTCTGTATTTATATTAAACATTACATTCACAAAGCTTTTTGCTCCAGTTGTGTAAATATACATTTATGTATATTACTTTTGGTAGGGGATTGTATTATAACGATCTATTGAAACCTACCTTATTGTGTGATCCTCTAGTCGGATCACTGTTTTTCATGTTGCCTTGTTGCAATGAATGTTTTTAATTTAACTTGATTGCATCTATGAGCTGAAATTCTTCTGGTTGTGGCGTGGCATTATCTTCACAGTTATTGGTTCTATTCTTGATACATCATTACACTACTAATAAGCCAGATTGGTTCTCATCAGCTGTTGACCTATAAGCTGTCACAAATTTCAGGGCACAGATACAATCAAGTTAAAATTTCGATGTGTTTTATTAACATTTATGAACTAATTCATATTCTATTAAGCTTAAAAATAAGTAAGTATAATCGGAGTATTATATTACTCTCATTGAAACATTTATTATTTGTCTAAATATAGATGCCCCTACTTTTTTAT